>VZUI01057820.1:0-17670 GCA_013401135.1 Cettia cetti | reverse complement strand
GGGGACAGCCCTGAGGGGGCAGTGTGACCTTGGGGACAGCCCTGAGGGGGCAGTGTGACCTTGGGGACAGCCCTGAGGGGGCAGTGTGACCTTGGGGACAGCCCTGAGGGGGCAGTGTGACCTTGGGGACAGCCCTGAGGGGGCAGTGTGACCTTGGGGACAGCCCTGAGGGGGCAGTGTGACCTTGGGGACAGCCCTGAGGGGGCAGTGTGACCTTGGGGACAGCCCTGAGGGGGCAGTGTGACCTTGGGGACAGCCCTGAGGGGGCAGTGTGACCTTGGGGACAGCCCTGAGCGGGGCAGGCACTGCTGATTTATGGGGTCTCTCCTAAGGGATCCCTTTAACAGCCTCAGCCACGGGGAGCTTGGCCCAGAGCCCCCAGCCCCCAGCACCCAAACCAAGCTTTGCTCTGCCTGCTCCACCCCCCTTCATCCCAAAATTCGCTGCTGGGTTCACTGCTGCCAGAGCAGCCTCAGGCAGAGGATTCCCAGCCCTCCCCAGCCCGAGCAGCTCTGCAGGATCCCGCTGAGTCCCTGCTCTGGCTCAGCTCCTTTGCAGCTTTTGGGAGCAGGGGGTTCCTGGACTGCTCATTTTGTGCCCCTCTGACTCCTGCCAGGCTCTCTGCTCCTGGAGCTGTGCTGGCAGCCCTGAAGGGCTTTGGGAATGCTTTTTCCTGCAGTGAGTGCTCTGAGGGAGCTGTCTGGGTGGCTGAACCCACCTCCAGATCCGTGTTTGAGCTGGGAGCCGAGGCCAGGCTGGCTGCTGAGCTCGTGATTCCCAGCGTCTCAGGAAAAGGAGGATCATTTTCCCACCCACCTTTCCAGTCTGCAGGGGATGCCCTCCCACTCCCAAGGCTTTTGGGATTCCTTCCTGGATCTGCTCTTTCGCTCTTCAGGATGAATAACAACTCCTCCCCCTCTCCAGGAGCTGGGGATGCAGCAGGAATCATCTCCCTGCCTTGTCCACCCTCCCAGGCAGCGCTGCTGGCACAGGGGCTGGAGCAGGCACAGCAGTCCTTGGAATTGCCTTTGATTTGTCCACCAGGAAATATCCAACTGTGTCACTTTGGGCCACACCAAACTGTTGAGATTTTTCGTTCTGCCTGGTTTTTTTTAACCCTGGGGGATGGGGGAAGTCCCCAATCCCACCATTTATTAATGCCACCTCTGGTCACTCGCAGAGTTTCTCCCTACACCAGCAGCAGGCTGGTGACTCCCCAGGATCAGAGGCTGCTTTTCCCTGGGTGATTCCTCCCCTCTCTCCTGGCAGGGGGAAGAAGGCCAGATTGGCCCTGCAGGGCTGAACAGCAGCGAGGGACCCAAGGTCAGCACCAGAATTTGCTGCTTTCCCATGGGCTGCCCAATTCCTTGCATGGAAAACAGGGATGTGCCACCCTGCCAGGCTCCCAGCACCCAGGGACACCATCCTGGGGAGGGTCTCCAGCCTCTTGGACCCTCCCTGTGCCTGGCATCCCCCTGACCTGCCCCTACAGATTGCAATGTCTGTGCTTCCCTTTGTGTGAATTTTAGGGATGCCAAGGACCCGATGGCCCCAAGGGAACGCCAGGACCACGGGGAGCTCGGGTAACTGACGGGCTGGAACCTGGGGTGGATCTTGGAGCATCTTTGGCTGTGGGGGTTGAAATAACCCTGGATTGGAACACCCCTTGCTTGGCTTGGGATGTGCTGGGGCAGAGCACATCCTTCAGGCACGAGGATTTTCCTCCAAACCTGCAGCTTTGCAGCTGGCAGCTGGATGGGTTTGTGATTCCTGCTGTTTTCCAGGGCCGTGTGGGGCAGCGTGGGCTGGTTGGAGTCCCAGGACTGCCTGTAAGTGGAGGCTATCCCCCTGTATCCTGTGCTGCCACATGGAGCTGTCAGCTCTGGGACATGGGAGCAGCATCCTGCCATGTGGCCAGATCAGAGGGCTGGGAATTTGCACAGGAAAAGTTGGGGATGAGCAGTTCAGGCCGTGGCAACGTTGCATTTTGACAAAACACCTGCCCAACGCCACGGAACAGCGAGCACAGAAAAATCCAGGAGAGAACTTTATAAGGAAGCTCTGTTATTGGGAGCTGTGGCTGTGGCTATGGTGAAGGAGCCAGGAATAAATAGCTGGGGCAGGAGGAGGGAAAAGCCAGCCGAGGTGTTCCTGCTGGGAACGGCTCCCCTCCCACATGGATGGAGCTCCCAAGGTGGAGCTGCGTGGGATGGGCTGTGCACTGAGGAATGCACAGCTCCACGCACGCCAGGCAGTGCCACTGCTGATGTCACCTGCTGTCACCTGCTCTGGGGCTGGAGGAGCCCTCTGGGGGCTGGAGGAGCCCTCGGTGGGGCCACCCTGAGACAAAATTCTCCCTGCAGGGCTCGCGGGGCGTGCCGGGAGCGGAGGGCGCAGAAGGAAAGCCTGGTACACAGGTTCCCATCCTAATCTCTACTTGGTGGGGACAGGGGCTGGGATGTGGGGCAGCTGAGCCCATGGGGGCCCTTCCCAGCCTCCCATCCCGTGGCTGTGTGGGGCAAACCTTGATACCTTCCATGGGGACCCTTCCCAGCCTTCCAGCTCTTTGGGTGTGTGGGACAAACCTTGGTACCATCCATGGGGACCCTTCCCATCCATGGCTGTGTGGGACCAGACCTCGATACCATCCATGGGGACCCTTCCCAGCCTCCCATCCCTCTGGGTGTGTGGGACAAACCTTGATGCAATCCATGGGGAAACTTCCCAACCTCTCAGCCCTTTGGGTGTGTGAGACAAACCTTGGTACCATACATGGGGACCCTTCCCATCCATGGCTGTGTGGGACAAACCTTGATACCATCCATGGGGACCCTTTCCAACCTTCCAGCCCTGTGGCTGTGTGGGGCAAGACCTTGATTCCATGGACTTTACCATGGTGGTGACTGGGAGAGGCTGTTCTGCCTCCTCATCCTCATCCTTGTCCTGCAGGGCCACCCGGGGATCATGGGCAGCCCAGGCAGGAGGGGACCACTGGTGAGTAGAGCTGATTTCTGGCCTTCCACCCCCCTGCTCAGCTTTATCCCTTTGGGAATGTGCCTCCAGAGTGTGTCCATGGGGTGGGGTGGAGCAAGAGCAGCCAGAGGGGCTCCTCTGGGGATCCTGCTGAGGGGAGAAGGATTGGGAACAGGGCAGTGGGATTTCCCACTGAACAGATCCAGCAGCAGGACTGGGGCTGGCAGCAGGTTTTCTCTTCTGCAGGATTCCATATATTTATCTTTGCTCTGAAATTTTAAAAAATAATTTAAAAAATAAATCTTGTGCTTCCCTCAAAAGAGAGGATGAAAACTGGGTCAGAGGCAGAGTGCTGCCAGCATCACACAGAGGTCTGGGGGCACGAGTGGGTGTTGTGTCTGTCCACACACAGCCACAGTGATTCCACGAGGAATCCAGGAGCTGGATTTTAAGGAAAAGCCCCAGGCTGAGCCCCTCACATTTGTGCTTTGGGTGGGGCTCAGACCCGGGGCTGAGTCTCTCCATCCTCCTCTCCTGCCTTCCCTCCATCCTCCTCTTCTGCCCTTTCCTCCAGGGATTTGCTGGTTTGCCAGGGGGCCGTGGGCACACTGGAACTCCTGGATCCATAGTAAGGAAAAAAAGAAAAAAAGTTCCTCTGCATGAACTGTGTGTTTTTCTGGGTGGGATGTCAGTGGGGCTGGTGCTGCTGGTGGGGAATGTGGGAATCAGAGTGTCTTTAGGACCTGATCTTACCTGGTTATAAAAGACATGAAAAAGTCTCAGTGGTGGGAATAACTGGGGCTAGGGAAGAGCAGAATCATTCCCCCAAGGAATCAGCCTGCTCCAGGAACTGTGCAGCCTCCCTGAGCCTGCAGGGTGTCCATGGGGAATGGCAGCTCATGGAAACCCTCCATGGCTGGGCAGGAGCTGGCTCTGGGTCCTGGGCAAAGATCCCAGTGGCAAAGGGTGGCACAGGCTCAGGGGGAGGCTGCTGGCACTGCCCAGGCTCCCCAGGGAATGGGCACGGCCCCGAGGCTGCCAGAGCTCCAGGAGCCTTTGGACAGCGCTGCCAGGGCTGGGGTTGGTGGGGCTCTGGGCAGGGACAGGGGCTGGACTCGATCCTGGTGGGCCCCTCCCAGCTGGGGTTGTGGGATGGAGACCTGGAACAGCTCCTGCAGCTGGAACAGCTCCTCCCTGGGAGCCTGCACTCAGCTGGGCCTGCTGCTGATGTTGAGAGCAAGGATTGTCACCTTCCCTGGTGACAGCCCTGCCAGCCACGGGAGTGCAGGAGCCACCAGGACTGGCCACAGTGGCCGAGTTTGCCCCCTGTGACCCTGCTGGCCCCAGTGGCCCCTGGCCATGAGCTCAGGGGCAGCAGGGGGCACTGGCAGGGCTCGTCTCCTCTCCTTGATGACACCTCCTCCCCAAATAATCCCAAAGGGCTCTCCAGGAAAGCCTGGACCTGATGGAGACCCGGGTTCCTTGGGCCCAAAGGTGAGAGCTGGGGTAGGGGCAGGGGGAGTGATGGTGCTGAACAGCCCCCAGAGGCTCTGGGCCGCCCTGGGGGACCCCATGGACTCAGCCCAAGGGCTCCTCAGGTCCCATGGGATCACTGAGGGCAGGAGGGTGCCTGTCTGCATCCCAGGAGGGGGGGTTGCTAATTCCCTTGTTTTTTCTGGCAGGGGCTGCCCGGGAAGCCTGGCTTGGAGGGGCCACAAGGACCTGTGGGACCCCATGTAAGTGATGGGGCTGCCCACGGAGGGGACACGGAGGAGGCCAGACTGGGAGGAGGCTGCAGCAGCCTCCAGCTGGGCCCTCACCTTCCTCCCAGGGCTCCTGCCTTTCCCTCAGCCACCTCCTCCCAAAAACACAGAGGTGCCAGGCACCCCAGCTGCCTCCTAACCCCAAGCTCTTCCCAGGGCTACCCAGGACCTGCTGGAGACCGCGGGAGGTTGGGACGCAGGGGAGACAAGGTAGGGATGGGACACCCAGTGCAGCACTGCAAGCATTTCTGGGGTGAGTTTTGAACCCCGTGGAGGGGTTTGGAGGTGTCCAGAGCCTCCATCAGCCATGGTGGGAGGAGAGCAGCTGGATCTGCCCCCCACAGCAGGTGAACCATTGGCACTCCAGCACCTCCTCTGCCCCAACGCCTCTGGATTGTTCTAAGAGCTGGCTTTTGTTTTGTTGTGCTTTTTAAAGAGGTTTTTGCATTAAAACACCCAGACAAAAGGAAATCTTTCTTGCCTCCTAACAGGGAGAAAGGGGAGCTCAAGGTCCAGCAGGATTCCCAGGAAAAGCTGGTCCAAAGGTAAATGCTGTTTGCTGCTGCTCTGGGCAGCTGCAGCCCCCTGGAAAGCACCAGGCAAGTTCTCTCTGCTGGGCTGGGAACAGGAAAATGGGAAATCTTTGCCATGGGGAACTTCTGCCAGTCCTGCAGTTAAATTGGGAGGGGCTCAGCCAGGGCTGTGTCACTGATGGTGCTCTTGTCACCCAGGCCCTGCCGGGTCCCCCTGGTCCTCGTGGTGCTCCTGGCTCCCAGGTAGGGCTCTGCTTGCTCCCAGTGCTCCTGGCAGCATGGATCCCTCTGCACGGATGTGTGAGCTGCAGCACATCCCCTGTGCTGCCTGCAGCATGCATCCACCCCAAACCCCTTTTTGGGAGCAGGCAGGAGCCTGGTCCTGCTCCCTGCTGCCAGGGCTCTGTCCTGATGCAGCACAGGCACTGCTGAGATGCTCCCAAGTCATGGGGGTTTCTCTGAGCAAAGCCTCCCCCCGATCCCAGCTCCCTGGCCCCGTTCCATGGCCCCACTGCTGAGCATCCTTCTTTTCCAGGGCAGGACAGGTGACCCAGGTCCCCGGGGGCTCCCAGGGCTGCCTGTAAGTGCAGAGCTGCGCCCTGCTGGGCTGGGGTGACACCCACGGGTGGACATCAGTGCTCACTCCAGGGCAGTTTCATCCTGGGGGGGCTGTGGGGCAGGGAACACCCAAACCCTGTGTGTGTGTGACAGCAAGGCAGGGTGTGGGGACAGCAGTGTCCTACACCTGCAGGGATGGGGCCTGGAGCAGGTGGCACCTTTGGACCCCAGGGTGACCCAGCTGCCTCAGCCCCGGGGCTTTCCCTGGCTTAGCCCTCCCAGAGCTGTGTTTGGGGGGCCTGAGGGGCTTTTTGGCCGTGCAGGGTGCTCCTGGCACAAGAGGGCTGGACGGCATTCCCGGGAAGCCTGGCTTGGGTGGAGAAAGAGGCGCTCCTGGAGCAGCAGGTGCTGCTGGCCTGGCTGGGTACCCGGTGAGTGCTGCTGGGGCCCCTCACTGATCCTCTCAGGACAGGGATTAAGGATTTTGCTGCAGCAGCACCTTTGGGGAGCTCCCTGAAGCACCTGCGGGAAGGGAAGGAAAAGGGAGGCTGTTGCTGGGGGCTGGAGGAGCTGGAGCAGGGATTCTCTTCCCATGGCCCTGTGTGGTGTGCCAGGACATCCCAGCCCCTGCTCAGGAGCTGCAAAAATCTCCTGAGTTTGGGCCAAGCCTCTCTGCTGATGTTTGTTCTCAGGGCAGGGAAGGTCCAAATGGTCGTGAAGGGCCTGCAGGGATGAGAGGAGAGAAGGTGAGGACAGAGGAGAGGATTTGGTTTCTCTGGGAGCTGCCCAGAGCCTCAGGCTCACCCCACTGACCTCCCCAGGGCCGTGGGGGCCAGCACTGCTCCCAGTGTGGCCCCATCCCTGCGGGGTGGGGATTTACAGAGCTGCAGAGACAGAGAACCACCACAGCTGCCTGTCCTGATTTTGTGTCCTCTGCAGGGTGAGGTGGGGGATCCCGGGGCAGCCGGAGTCCACGGGCTGGATGGGGAGCAGGTACAACAGCTGGGAGCTGTGTCCCCAACTGTCCCCACCCTGATGGGGCTGCTGCAGCCTCCCCCTTCCCAGCTCCCTGTTCCAAGGATGGGAAAGGATGGGAGGAGGCTGCTGATCCTCAAAAAAGCCAGCAGGGTAAAGCTGGGCCAACGAGCTGTGCGAGGGCTGGGCTTCTCTTTCCTCTGCAGGGACCACCAGGACCACCGGGAGCAGAGGGTCAGCTGGGGCCCAAGGGGGAGCAGGTGGGTGCTGGGGTGATGCTGGGGGTGGTGCTGGGCTCACCCCACTCCTGCAGGGTCACACTGAATCCATGGCAGGTGTTCGAAGCCCCCCAGCATCTTCATGCCTGGGGAATGACATTGCTGGGCATGGTAGGGGGGGTCCCATAAGAAAACTGGGTTTTTCCCAGTATGGGAAATGATGGAGGGCAGAGCCAGGCTCAGCTGGAAAAGGCAGCCAAGAATCATCCTGGTCATCTTCACCCTGTCCAGGGAGAGGCAGGAACCCGTGGAGCTCCGGGCATCAGAGGGAGCCCAGGGGAGCCAGGGGACAAGGGGACAGAGGGGCCACCGGGACGGCCTGGGAAGCAAGGGAAGGAGGTACGTGTGGGATTGTCCCCACGGGGAGTGGGAATGGGAAAAGTGCTGCCTCTGGGCCCTGCCCTTGCCTTGGCTTTGCCCCACAGAGCTGGGATGCTCCCATGGGACCAGGGGTTGATGCTTTGGGGTCTGTGCTCAGCACTTTGTCCCCACTCACTTTTGGGGTAGCGGGGTCGCACTGGGGTGATCTCCTGGCACAGGAGGTGAGGCCCTGCCTTACCCAGCATCAAAACCCGGCCAGGGGAGGGTGGAAAAGCCCATGAAAATCAAACCCCAGCTTTTAACCCACCCTGGGATGGGGCTGGGGAGAAGCTGCTGTGCCTGATGTGGGCATTTCCCCCGGGCAGGGTGACACTGGTGACACTGGAGACCCAGGCGAGCCAGGACAGCGGGGACGGAAGGTGAGGGGTGTCTCTAACTCTGTCCCTCTTTCCAGCACAGCCCTGGCCTGCTCAACCTCTGCTGCTCCATGGTGGGGGCAGAGCAGAACAGGAGTGTCCCCACGGCTGAGGAGCACCCCAGGGTGACACAGTTCATCTCCAAGCAGAAGCTCATTTATTGCTGTTCCTTTTCCCTCTTTGTGGTGACACTCATCTCCATCCCTGTACAGGGCAATGCTGGCCCCAGGGGCCTCCCTGGAATTCCTGGTCCAGGAGCTGCCACGGGGAAAATTGGAGGGAAAGGCCAGAAGGGAGAGAAGGGCCGAGAAGGTTTGCTGGCAAGTACAGCTGGGGCTGGGCTGCCTCACCCTCCTTGTCCCCAAAGGCTGGTGATGGCTGCCAAGGAGGGGACTCACCCCTGCTGGGAAACCTTGGGCTCTGGGAGCTGCAGAGAATCCTAGCAATTGGTAAATCTCCATAATTAGGGAGTATCACGTCTCACAGGCATGACACCAAGACTGGGTCTTGTTGGCACAAAAGGATGGTTTGGGTTTGTGGGGCAGTTTGGGGTAATGCTGCCTCCAGCCAAATTCCAGCCCCTGCCGGGCTGGGAACATGTGTCCCTCTGTGTGCCAGGGCCAGGGCGGTGTCACAGGAGCTGCAGGACCTGCTGGAACCAGAGGATGGTTTGTAAGTCAGAACATGTCCCCTCTCCCCTTTCAACCTGTCACTGACCTGGTGAGGGGGATGTGTGTGTGACTGGGAGCCCTGGGCAGGGCCCTGTCTCTGTCACAGACCCAGCAGGGGACATTTGTGTGACTGGGAGCACTGGGCAGGGCCCATTTCTGTCCCAGACCTGGTGAAGGGACATTTGTGTGACTGGGAGCACTGGGCAGGGCCCATCTCTGTCCCAGACCCGGCAGGGGACATTTGTGTGCCTGGGGCAGGGCTGAGTGACCCAAGCTCCTCTGTTGTGCCCTGAACAGGGGGGGACAGGACTCCGGGGTCCTCCTGGGCTCGACGGTCCTGAGGGAGAGAAGGTACGGAGGGGTGCTGGCTCCAGCCCTTCATCTCTGGGGGAAACTCCCTGTTCTGGCCTCTCCCCAGGCTTTCCTGGTGGGAATGTGCTGGGAGTGGCTGCATGAATGTCCTGGGCAGGCTGGTGGCAGGGGGACCTGCCATGGGACACCCCTTGCCTTGTGGCCTGAGATCCAAAGGCAGCGAGGCAGGGAAGGGTTTTTCCGTGGACAGAGGTGTTTCCCCTCCTTTCCCAGGGAGATCCAGGGCCACGAGGCATGGATGGACCTGCTGGGGCTGCAGGATTCGAGGTACTGATGCCTGGAATGTTGCAGAGCTGGGAATTGCTAATTCCAGTAAAAATAAAGGATTTATTACCCCCTCACTGGCCAGGTCAGGAGGCTCAGGAGGGAGGGGGGTGTTTAACACCTCATACCTCAGCACTGACTCCCTAAAACCCCAAATTCACAGTACCTAAACCCCCAAAATCAGACCCTTTCCAGCACCCAGTGGTGCATCATGGAAAACCTGTTCCTGCTACTGAATCCTGTTCACTCCCACGTGGTTCCCAGTGCTGTCTTGGCCAGCTGAGTGTGGGATGTGGGACAGGAGGCTCCAAGTCCCCACAGAGGTGAAGGACACGGTGGTGAGAGGCTTTTCTGAACCCCAGTGTCCCCATAGGGACTGGCTGGAGATGATGGAGCAAAGGGAGATGGTGGCAAGCCTGGCCCCGTGGTGAGTACCAGCTCAACCCCCCAAAATTTCCCCTGGGAAAGAGGTTTGGTGGCATTTTGGGGTGTGTCTCACCCTGGGGGCGGCTGCAAAATGAGCTCTGCCAGCCTGGCCATGGCTCCCAGCTCCTGCTGGGACTGAGTCACTGCTTCCTTGGATTTCCCACAGCAAAAGCTCCCTAAAGGAATTTTAATAGAGCTGTTAAAAGCCATGCCAGGGCTGTTGCACAGGTAACACTCAGCTGCTGGAATCTGCCTGAGGCAGCTCCAGGGCTCTGGATTTCCCCCTCCTTGGAGCAGATCCACAGGTGTCTGTGTGGCTCCGGGAGCTGCCCAGTGCCTGGAACACTTGAGGTGACCCAGGATGGAATTATGGTCATGAGAGAGAGCCACAGATGTGTTATGGGTGCTCTGAGCTTAGCTGCAGGATAAATCCCACCTGCATCCCAGTTTTCCCACGTTGCAGTGCTGCTATGCCCGGGCAAGACGTGTCCTTATGGAACCCCAGAATCCCAGACTGGTTTGGGTTGGAAGGGACCTCAAAGCATTGGATTCCATCCCCTGCCACAGGCAGGGACATTTTTCACAGACCAGTTGCTCTCTGCCTTTAGCTTGGGTGATTTGCTGGGAGAGGTCAGGCTGTGGCACAAACTCCAGGGGATCTGCTGTGGCACAAACTCCAGGGGGATCTGCTGTGGCACAAACTCCAGGGGATCTGCTGTGGCACAAACTCCAGGGGGATTTGCTGTGGCACAAACTCCAGGGGGATTTGCTGTGGCACAAACTCCAGGGGATCTGCTGTGGCACAAACTCCAGGGGATTTGCTGTGGCACAAACTCCAGGGGATCTGCTGTGGCACAAACTCCAGGGGGATTTGCTGTGGCACAAACTCCAGGGGATCTGCTGTGGCACAAACTCCAGGGGGTTTGCAAAGCTCAGTGCAGCTGTGTGCCCTCGAGGGGCGGCTGCTCGTGCCCTGCTGAGGGTGGGGGTGAGCAGTGTCCCCCTCTCTGTGCCCTGCAGGGCTCGCAGGGGGCTCAGGGGCTGGCAGGTGCCCCTGGGCTCCGGGGCTACCCGGGCCATGAGGGAGCCAGAGGAGTGGTGGGCACCAAGGGACAGCCAGGCCGGCAGGTAAGGCCTCTGCTCCACGGCGATGGGCAGGGGACATCCCTGGCACAGCTCTCCCTGGGGACAGCAGCCACAGCTGCGCCCTCCTGCCTTCCCCTGGTGCCAGCCTCATGTTTTGTCCCCAAATGCACTCAGGGGACTCTTGGGCCACCGGGCGAGGCTGGAGCCACCGGCGTGAGCGGCACCGAGGTGAGCGGGCTCCTCTGCCCCCTCCCTGCTCCAGCTTTTCCAGATCTGTGTCCCTCTGACAGCCTGCCTGGGATTTGGGTGAATAACCCAGAGTTTGGGATTTGTCTTGAGTTCTGTTTTCCTTCTTAGGGCCTGGTGGGTGCAAAGGGGGAGCCAGGCAAGCCGGGGAAACCGGGACAAATGGTGAGGAGTGGGATGGAGCCGTGGTGGTTCTCCCTGAAGGAGGCTGTGGGATGCTGGCATCTCCTGGATGTGGAAGAGTCCAATGCAGGCACCATCTGCTGCTGCTGCTGCTGAACCCTCCCACAGCCCCCTTCTGCCCAGCCTGCTCAGAGAGAGGGGAAAAAAAGGAAGATTTCAGCTTAGAGCACCCTCCTGTGCATGCTGGGGCAAGGCAGGGAGGGAAGCCAGGAGGGGCATCCCTGGCACAGCATCCTCACAGAGGGGTTTCCTTCTCCTTTGGGCTTGTAGGGGTCTCCTGGACAAGCTGGTCCTAGAGGATGCAAAGGCCACAAAGGAGAGAAGGTACCCCAAAATCCTGCCCTGGGCCTGGCACTGAGGGGGACTGCCCAGTGGGTATGGGGTGGGCAAGCCTGAGCTGCTCAGTCCCATTGGGGACCATGGAGAGAAAACTGGGAATTGCCCAGAGGGACAATTTTTCCCCACCTGGAAAACACAGGATGCCCTTGGGCTGGTTTTTGGGTGAGGGGCTGGCAGATCCTGCCTCCAGGCAGGAGGCCCTGGGGGGCACAGGGGCCTCCCCAGCTCTTGTGCCCATCTCCAGAATCCCCCAGTGCCTGGTGGGCTCTGTCCCCATCCCCATGGGGCAGCAGCTGCTCTTCCCCAGTCCTGGGATGTGGCTGAGCTGTTGGACACCCACATCCCCCATCTCTTCTTCCCCCAGGGTGCCGTGGGGCAGGAAGGGGCCCCGGGGGTCCCAGGAGAAGCTGGCAGACGGGTAAATGGCATTGCTGTCCCCAAGGAGGGGGGCAGGGAGCGGGGAGCTGCTCCCTGGAGCCCATGCAGGGGGGTCCCAGTTTTCTGGGGGCTCAGAATCCCTGGAGAGGGCAGCCTGCAGGGATGAGGGGTGTCTGGATTAGTTTGGAGCTACCTGTGAGTGTCTCACCTGTGGTCCCCAGGGCAAGCGAGGCAAGATGGGCCAGCAGCCCCCGCGGGGTCCCTGGGGACACAAGGTAGGTGGCTTTGGGGGCTGCCCTGCCCCCCTGGCAGTTTGGGGCTGCTCCCACCTGCCTGAGCCCTGGTTTAGAAAAGGATAAACCATGATAGCTCCCAGCCCAACAGCCCCTCTCCCTGCCCTGGAGCATCACCCTGGGCACAGCCAGAGCTTCTCTCTTTGCATTTCAGGGCTACCCAGGTGACAAAGGACTTCCAGGACCCCAGGGCCCCCAGGGACACTATGTGAGTATCAGCCTGGAGTTTTGGGGTGCTGGCTGCTCCTTGTTTGACCCCACGGTGTGACCCAGCTCTGCAGGGACCCGAAGCAGGGGCCTGTTTAAAATGAAGGAAGTTTTTAAGTGGTTCATCCATCTCCTCCTGTCTTCTCCTCCCAAATTAGCCTCCCAGGAGTGTGTGTGCAGTCAGACAAATCACATCTTTCCCAGAATGTGGTTCTGCAGGCCAAATCCCTCTTTTTAGGCATATGTCTGCTGCCAGGCAGTGCTGAGCACTGGTGGGGCTGTGCCCACCTTCCCAGAGAGCTCTCATGGCTGGAGGGACAAACTGCAGCCAGCAAGGACTCAAATATTTATTTTTAATTACTAGAAATTGCTTTTTCTCTGCTTAAAATAAAGGAAGGCCAACTTTGGCAACTTCACAAAAAAAGAGCTGGATATTCTCAGCCAGCCATGGCACCTCCAGTGCATTTTTAATGGGCTTTGCTGAGGGATCCTCCTGAAAGCAAAAATCAAAGAAACAATGAGAAAGTGCCTTAAAGTTTCTAAAACTGCCTGAAATCCTCAGAATCCTCAGGCATGGGGAGAGCCCTCCTTGCCAGAGCCTGACAGGAGTGAGGCTGTTCCATGTTTCTCCCTTAGGGCATCCCGGGGCTGAAGGGCATCAAAGGAGACCCTGGACCGAAAGGACACAAGGTAGGGGACATGTGCCAGGCACAGCAGGGACACTGGGCACAGGGTGGCATTTAATTTGCTGGATGCCATCCCTTATTCCCCTTTTTGAACCCTGATGGCTGCACCATCCTTCTCTGGGGGTTGGCCACCATGTCCCCAGGTGCTGGGAGATGGAGCTTTGAGGTTTTCTCCCAAATCCAGTCCCTTTCCAGCGTTCCCATCCTCCTGGAGCTGCAAGCAGCAGTGTGGAGCCTTTTAATCCCTGCTCTCAGCTCTGATGCTGCTGCACCATGAGCTGAACCTCCCTTGTGCCATTCCTGATGGATCCTTGGCTGGATCCCATCCCATCCCCATAAATAAGAGGGACAAGCAGTCCCTGGTGATGAGGAGCTGCTCAGAGCCTTCAGGAAAATGAAACCTTGGGAATCATTAAAACTTTAAATTTATTTAAAGCTGCTCAGTGAGCAGCTCCTGGGGGAGCAGGCAGAGGGGAGGCTGTGCTGGGATTTTTCCCCTGCCTCTGGTTCCAGCACACCAAGAATCTTCCTTATTCTCTCCAAGTGCTTCCTGGCTACTTCCAAGGTTTTCCTTGGAAATCTGGGACAATCCTTTCAGTTTGGAGCTGATCCTCCCTCCTGCTGCCCCTGTTCCCAGCAGTGTGGGTGCAGTGAATTCTGTGGAACCAAAAGGATGGCTGTTTGGGGGATTTTGCTCCAGAAGTTTTGCAGGCAGCCCTAACTGGGAATTTCCCCACCCACACTGGTGTCCTGGGGGTTCTGTCCTTCCCTTTGCCACCAGAGCTCTCCCTGACTCTCTCCTAGGGCGAGAAGGGCAGCAAGGGTGACCTGGGCCAGCAAGGGGACGATGGCTTCAAGGTGTGTGACAGGGTTTGCTCTTTTCCTCCCCTCCCGGTCCCTTGTCACCCTGTGTGACATCTGCCACATTTCCCAGGGCAAGCCAGGACCCCACGGTGTCCCTGGGAGGCCAGGACCCAAGGGAAAGCAGGTAAGGGCTGGGTGGAGAGGGATGTCAGGGACTAAAATGAGTAAATTTGGGGTGAATGTCTTATTTTTCCATATAAAATCCACCAGGGGAAGGGGCTGGGCTGTAGAAGGATGCAGGGCTGGGGGATGTCCTGAGCTCCTCTGGTGTCCTTGCAGGGTGACGCTGGCCCCCCTGGCCCACGGGGACACCCTGGAATTCCGGGGACACCGGTGAGTTCTTCCCCCTCCGGCAGGTTTGGGGTTCACTCCTGGCCCCACAGGGATGCAGCTTTGATCCCACCTGCCTCCCTCTTATCCTGCTCTTGTCCTTTCCTTCCAGGGCTTGTCCGGACCCAAAGTAAGCAGTGGGGAGTGGGATCAGCCCTGCCATGGGGTCCCTTCCCTCCTTCCCACTCCAGGGGTGCAGCTCAACACAGCAGCATCTCCCACCTTGCCTTCCTCCCCTTCTCCACCTCCTCCTTTGGCAGGGGCTGAGAGGCTTCCCGGGCCTGCCAGGCCCCAGGGGCACCCCAGGAGTGCCGGTAAGCAGAGCCACAAACCACAGCCCCTCATCCCAAAACCTGGGTCCCTCATTCCCCTAAACGTGGCAGAGAGGCCCTGCCATGCCATGCTGTCATCCCATGAGGATATCCAGCTGCTGGCACTGGTGGAGGAGCTGCTGAGGGGCTTGTGGGCAGCAGCCAGTGCCACCAGCACTGTCATTGTCCCCCAGGGTCTGCCTGGCCCCCCTGGTCCCAGCGGGCCTGCCCTGATGCTGACCCAGGAGGAGCTGCAGGTGAGTCACCCCTGACCAGCAGGGAAGGGGCTGCCAGCGATGCTGTCCCATGTCCTACTGCTTCCAAGGCCTCTTGTGCACCAGGACCAAGAAGATCCAGCTCCTCCCTCTCCTCCCACACTTGTCCTTGTCCCCTGCACATGCCATCCCCTTCCTCAACCCCTGATGATGCTCCTGGTGGGGGCATCCATGGGCAGCATGGTGATATCCCCTCCTTTTTCTTTCAGCACCTCATTTATTCCTCCAACCACCTGAATTACACCGTGGTCTGGGCTCTGCTGGACACCCTGAGCCGGGAGCTCCAAGCCCTCGTGGAGCATCCCAATGGCACCAGAACCAACCCGGCCACCACCTGCAAGGAGCTGCTGCTGGCTCACCCCGGCCTGCCCGATGGTACCAGGGGCATGGGGGCCCCCCAGCCCCAGCCTGCTCCCCAGAGCCTGTGAAGGGACAGGCAGCTCTTTGAAACAAAGGGGGAATAAGGATTTTGGGGAATGAGGTCCCATGGGCATTGTGGGCATCCCTGGAGAAACGGGCTGGCAGCCAGGCCACCAGCTGGGGGGATGGCACGGTGTGGCACCCTCCCTGTGCCAAGCCTGGGTGCCAGGGGCTCTCCTCTCCCCCTCCAGGGCAGTACTACATCGACCCCAACCAGGGCTGCCCCCAGGACGCGCTGCTGGCCTTCTGCAACTTCACAGCCGGGGGGGAGACCTGCATAGCCCCCGTCCACAACCAGGTACGGCCTGGCCTTTACGGGGCAGCTCAGCCCCCAGGGACCCCCAGGGTGGGTGGGACAAGGGCTGGGGGGGCTGGAGAGGGACAGGGTGACCGCTCCCTGTCTGTGGTGCCCACTGCCCTGGCAGGGAGGATCCTGGGCACGGCGTGTGCCAGGCTGCAGGGACAGGCCACAAGCACGGGCTCTGTGCTGGCTCCTTGTCCTGTCAGTGCCACTCTCCCCTGCTAGGACAGCGTGACCATTGTCCCCCTGCTCCTCAGGTCCCCATCAAGGCTTGGCTGAGCACTTACAGCTCTGAGAACACCTTCCAGTGGTTCAGCACCCTGCCCGGGGGCTTCCTGGTGAGTGCCCGGCTGCAACAGCCACGGGGACGCAGAGGTGAGGTCGGGGGTCTCCAGGTGCCACCCTGCAGTGGTGGGACAGCACCCAGGTCCCCTGGCTGTGCTCAGGGGGCCGTGCCACCTCCTCCTGCGAGGAACCCCAGTGCTTTGGCAGGCGGCTGGACCGTGCCAAGGTTTAGCCTTGGGGGAGCACAGCCCCCTGCAGCAGCCCCCGCTTCCCGGCGCTCTGTCCCGCTGTCCCCGCAGCTGGAGTACGCGGGGGCCAGCCCGGTGCAGCTCCGCTTCCTGCGCCTGCACAGCCACCGCGCCGCGCAGAAGGTCTCGTACTCGTGCAGAGCGGCCCCGGAGCGCGGCCGGCCCCAGCCGCACAAGGAAATCCGCTTCCTGGCCGACTCCCGGGATCGCAGCTACGCGGCCAGCCTGCAGGGCTGCCTGGTGAGCCTGGCCCGCGCAGCCGCCGTGCCTGGAAAAGAGAGCCCTGTGGAGAGCGTTTGAACCCCCAGGGTCTGGGATGGACCGGGTGGATGAGGCTGCCCACGGTGGGATGGAGAACATCCACCCTCTGGACCCAAGGAGCTTCCTGGTCTTGGGACGGGACAAGGGCTGGGGTGGGCCAGGGGAGAGGTCACCACCCTGGAAAAGCCAGGAAGGGCTGGGGCTGGAGACTGGGTGCAGCCACGGGATCTCCAGGCCCTCAGCTGTGGGGCTTGGTGCCACTCAGCTGTCCCTGGTGTCATTTCAGCTGGACAACGAGTCCTCCATCAGCGACACCATCTTCCAGTTCAGCACGGAGGAGCTGCGGCTGCTGCCCCTGCGGGACCTGGCTGTCTTCCACAACGGCGACGCCTCGCACCAGTTTGGTTTCACAGTCGGACCAGTTTGCTTCAGCTGAAAGTGGTGCCACCCAAACCGAGCCAGCCGGTTCTGTCCCCAGCCAGGAGCCATCCCAGTGGGGACAGCTGGAGCTGGGGGTGGCACTGGGCTCCCACCTGCTCCACAGAGCTGCTGGTTCTCTCCAAGCTCTGTGCTTGGAGCTTGTTACGCCCTGGACTCCACTTCCTTCTGGAGTAGAGGAATATTGTTTACAGAAGTCATTTCTCTATAAATTATATATATATTATATATGTATATATTATATATGAGAAGGTGCTGATTTAATGACTGCTTGGGGAACGTTTGTGTAATTATAATCGCTGGGGATTTTCTGTAAAGAAAAAAAAAAAAACAACACGGAGCAAAACCAGTGGCAGCTTGGGGAAAGGGGAAGGAAAGGGGCTTTTCTTTGCCAGGGTCCAGTGCACAAATGGGTGGAGCACCACTTCCCCAGGACTGGGCTGGGACGTGGCCCTGGTGAGCCTGGGGGAGCTCAGTGTGGTGCTGCTCCAGCACCTCCATCCCAGCCAGGCACCAAGTGCTGCAAAGGAGTGAAAATGTTAATTCCCCCCAAATCCTGCCTCGGTTTTGAGTCTCCATCTCACTGAGAGCTATTTTAGTGATGTAGAGCCAGGCATTGCAGCACTGCATGCCTTTGTGGGCATCTGCACCTGCTGGCACTTGGGGAAACTGAGGCAGGACAGCTCAGCACTCCCTGTTCCCAGGTGTAATGGGGATGGCTGGAATGCCCCAGCATGCAGTGAACATCTGTGTGCTTCTACTCACAGCTGGAAGGAGAGTTCCCCCTTGTCCTGCCTGCCTATATGGAAAATAAAATCATAGACTCCTAAATGGTTTGGGTTGGAACAGAACTTAAAGCTCGTCCAGTTCCACCCCTGCCATGGCAGGGACACCTCCCACTGTCCCAGGCTGCTCCAGCCCCAGTGCCCAGCCTGGCCTTGGGCACTGCCAGGGATCCAGGGGCAGCCA
>VZUI01057819.1:0-17678 GCA_013401135.1 Cettia cetti | reverse complement strand
GGCCCAGTGGGCCGCAGCTGCGAGCCTTCGGTGCTCCTCTGGGTTTGTCAGTCCAGAGTAGATTTAAACAGTCCCAAGAAGAAGGAAAAAAAACAGTCCAGGGAACTTCTCTGCCTCAGCTAGCTAAAACTAACTAAAAGCAAAAAGATCTCTGACCCACCGCTGTCCGTACCTCTGACAAACAGAGCTCAGGAGAAGAGAGTGTGTGGGAGTCAAGCAGTTCCTCAAAACAAACTCCGCGCTTCTTCTCTCCCTGGCTCACTCTCAGAATCAGTTTTAAAGGTACAGAACTCAATATACAGCACAAACAGAATCGACGATTGGGGATGCAAGCATCATAAAGTCGCCCTAGGACAGCTCCATACTATTGGTTGAATATCTGAAGCATTAAGCCATTAGAAAGGCAAAGCTGCATACCACACAGGCAAGATTTCCGAGTAAATGCAAATTTTATTGGAAGGATAGGTAACCTTTCCTCATGTCTACAGATTGTTTTTCATTTGAACATGTATTTGAACACACAAAGCATGTATTATCTACTCTTCATAGTCTGTGAAGACCAAAATATAGATTACTTAATTTACATTTCTTTGCTTCAAATAAGGATAATTACATAAAACTGAGAATTTAAAAAGAACTGTTTTACTTCTGTTTTTCAATACAATTAGATACAATTAGCAGCAAAGCAAAATATATTGGAATATTATTTAAAGGAATACAGAATTTTTCTAATTCATTTCTTATCACTGGGAAAAAAATAAAATCAGTTATCAGCCAGTGCTCTTGTGAAAAGTTATGTAAATCTCAAAACTATTAAGGGCAGGTAGAAGGGGAAATGTAAACAAAAACTGCAGAAGGCTTGGATTAAAGTTTTCAGGCTGAAATTCTTTGTTTGCAAACACATTACTATCCCCTTCAAAGCTTAAAAATGGCAAAGTAAGTCAAGATTCCTTCAATGAAGTTGAAATTTCTTGGTTTGATATGAAAATTCCTGTCTCCATTTGAATTTCAGGCCTACATTAAAAAAGGATTCTTCTATGTAATGCCAAAAGTGAACATGTAAACAAATTGCATTTAAATATCTCAGATGTTTTAATATGACCTTTAAAAATCCAGTTTAATGAGAAATTTTAAGAAATAACAGATTTTCTATAAATTTAGAACACAATATGATGTCTTATCAACAAAGTAGCCAGTATCTGAGTGTTTAGTACTTTCAGATAGAGGTGACTTTTATTTCTGCATCTTCTCAAAAAATATTTAGTTTTCTTAGCCTTCAGTTTTCCAGTGGGAATGCTACCTCCTTGTAATGAATAAGTTATCTTAATTTGGAACTTGCTATTTCATTGCTTAAGAATCTGTAGAAAAATACCTTCTAACAGAATTAGGTCAAGCAACCCTAAAGGGGGTTTATTTTCTGCCAAATTTCTCTACTCTTAAAGCAACAACTTCAAAAGTTTTATTTTTGGGTTTTTTTTACTATGGGTCAGGATATTGGGCCCATCAACATTCTCTGCAGCCAGTTTCAGGACAATATTTTAAATAATTTTTGAGTAGTTCAGTCAGTAATTTCTCACATAATTAGAATAAACTCCTCATGCATTTGGGAAAAATCACATGGTGCTTTTAAAAAGGTCATGAAGAGGGTTTAGAGAAGCCCCAAGCACGTGCTACTGTACCGTCACAAATAGTTGGTGTCTCAATTTCTTTAAAATTGAAAGTTGATTTGCACAAGCCCAGTTTCCACAGTACTAATTTCTCTATAGAATTAATTTGGAACAATCCCTGAATATAAGAAACACATAGGCAAGTATTCAGAGAAAGAGAGAGAAAAAAACTGTTATAAAAAGGTTTCTGCAAGTGTTCAGATACATGGTCTCCGATAGGCTCCTTAATATAATTAATTATTTTTTTCTCTAACATTTTAAAGGTGGAGAATAGAGCAAAGAAGAATTTCACCATCATTTTTAGGATTTGTTTTCCATTTACTCTTGGAGACTGTAAAAATGTAAAGTATTATGAGGAAATCAGCAAAAAATCATAAGGACACCACTTATATTGAAGTGCTCTGCTAATTGTATCATGCTGATTGCAAATACATGCCCATTTTAGGTTTAATGCCAGAAGTAATCTATAGTAGTCTGAAAATAAATTTTCATTGAATTACATTTGTTTTGGTGTATCCATGTTTATCTGTTGGGGTTTGTTGTTTTTTTGGGTTTTTTTGGTTTTTTTTTTTTTTGATACATCCAGTTTTCATACCTACAGAATTTAATTGTATATTTCAAGATAATTCTGGAAATCTGAATTAGATCAACAACAAAATGATTCTGACATAGTGATAGAAGAAGCCTGAAGAAAACAAGATGACCAACTAAGACCACAATGCTCCAACAGACTGATTTCCCTCAATGATATTGTACATCTTTCAGCTCCTTTAAAGTAGCAGACATCAAAATGGATAGCTACAAATGGGTAGGTTTCAGTCTTGCAAAACTTTGTTATCCACATATACTATTTTATATAACACTTCAAGGAAAAAAACCCTAAAATATTTTCATAATCAGACTGTTGTAATACTAATTAGGGTCAGTTGCCTCCCTTTGCTCCACTGTCTTTGAGCAAAACAGTAGGTAGGCAGGAACAGCAATAACCACCAAGCTACAGAGATGATCCACAGGCATGTCAAACTGGGGCAGGAAGTCAATTATGAATTGTATATTGTATATTGAGAGCTGTAGCAAGAAAAAAATGCTGTTTTCTAGCTGCCATCAGAGAGACTTGTGGCAAGTTATGGCCAGAGTCAGTTCCAGATTTTCCCCTCTAGCATGTGGCTCTTGTTGAAAGAGAACATTCAAAATTTAACACTGCCAGAGTCAGGCAGGTGATGAACTGGGTCTTTTCTCTCATTCTACAACCCTTGCAGGTTCAGAAACACATTTCCTCAGGTACAATCATAAAAAGATCTTATAACAGCCTAATTTAACAAATGGAGAGACCCTTTAAAAGGAAGCAGGAGGAAAGAAAAAAACCAAAATATCAGCAAGAAATAAAGTATTAAATCATCATCTCCCTCACTGCAGGATTAGTTGCTAATGCTTGTATTGTGGAAAAGCTGTCCTACAGAGATATAGCCATGGTTTTTAATGTGAACTCTTTCATCTCAGTGCGTACAGACACTCAGAATTCAGTCTCCTCTTACACTTACTTCATGTCTGGCATAATTCCCAGGGCTTCAGTTTTCCTTTTGACAGCCACAACTCCCAAATCATCAAGTTTTCTAAGCACTGTTTATGTTCATCCTTTGACATCACATTCAAGATGAGATATATATATTTAAATATTTAAAATCTACAGTTACTTCATTCACCACTTTTAAGCTTAGATACAGAGGACTTTAATTTTAACTTAACTTTAAAATTTGCCTAATATTAAAATTTTCTGTGGTTAATTGTTAAATTAAATAATTTTTTTTTTGGGGGGAGAGCTGAATATGATGAATAAATACTACCAACATGATGGAAATTCCAAATATTGCATACTGCGAGTACAGTATGAATTACCCAATAGATTGTCTTTTAACACAGTATTTTAATTTTGTGTAGATTGAGTCCTGGTCAATTACAATCTGTTATAACCCATAGTATTAGTTCAGTTTAGCAATCCAAATAAGAATCTTTAATAGCTGGTTTAAGCAAACTACTATCAGTACCAATGTAAATTCATCTGGAATAATTCTGGTGTGTAGATAGCTATTCTACTGTGTTTTTGCTTGGGTTTTTGGGAGGTTTTCTTTCAGTGTTTTCCATCACCCAGGAGTGTCATAGCTAGTACAGCGGGTTCCTTACCCACCAAAGTTACTATTTTGTTTTCCTATGAGAACTAATTTTGTGGAAATGTGTATCCAAGATCCTGTGATAGCTTTTGAACATGCTGGCCGAGTTCAGCCACATCTGATGGAAAAAGTATTGAACTCTCAAAAATTGTGTGAAAAACAGTCTTCCAGTACTCCCACAGAGGGAGAACTGATAGGCTGCTCATCAAATACCAGATAACCTAACTAGAAGAGCTTAGGCCCCAGAGTGAAAAAGAAGCTTTGTTCAGTGTAACGTGTTAGCTTTAATATCTAAGGAAAAGGATCTTCTTGAGACCAGTGTTCACCCTTTTATTTCTTTTCTATTCTGAGGAGAGCAAAAGGATTTTTTATTTACTGATTTGGAAGACAGCATTAAAAACCAGTAGATTAGTGACATCTACTTGAAGCATGTCATAGTTGTATAGTTACGTAAACTTGCTTGAAGTAAATATTTACTTACCTTGCTGTATCTATCAAGGTGTTAGAGATTTTGATTTAAAGGCTCAATATTATCTCCAGTATTTTTTCACTCATGGCCTGGAACTTCTTTTAAAGATTTGCCAAGACATTTTTTTTTCCCAGTGCCTTGATATTTTTCTCAAATATTAAGCATTTTCCTGTTGTTAAGTAAGGAACAGCATCAGTAGTGTTGTACAACGTGTCCATGGACGTGCAGTGCTCGACTTAAAAGATTTGTCACATCTACATCTCACAGTAACTTGCAGATTTTTTTCCCTTCAGATTGCCTCATTTGTCTTGTAATGATAAAAAAGTTGAAATTTCTAATACTGGTACTTAAACCTTATCCTCTCTGGCAAAACAGACTCACATTGTGAACAAGGTGAACAAGGTTTGTTCTTCAGTTAACAAACCATTAATATTTTACAATCTTCTTGGGAAATCTCTAATGTCACGCTACTGATAACATTCAACAAGAAATCCAAAACTGCACTACTTAGAAACAGTTTCTGTAATCCTTGCTCTCCAGTGTGGGGATTATCCCATTTTAGCTGAGAGGATAGTTTTTCCTACACACTAGTACATGGTATGCTTAAAAAAATGTAAAAATTCAAAACTAGATTAGTTCTACCTGAAAAATATTCCATGGATGACAAATTCATAAATTCATAGAATAATTTGGGTTGGAAGAGACCTTAGAGACCATCTAGGTCAATGTTGTGAGCTTCATCTTGCTCCTTAATTCTCAACAATTTTTTCCAATTTTTTCCCATAATTTTATAAAAGAATAATAATATCAATACTAAATTCTCAAACTTCTTTTAAATAGAGTTCTGCAAACTCACTTACAATGATGCTGTTGCTTAAAAAGTCTTGTCACCTACTTCCAGAAAAATAAGACATACACTGGTTGAACCTACTAAAATACTACAAAGGATCATGAGCACAGTAAATGCGGAGATTGCCTAAAAATTTGGACAGTAGCAACCTATAGATGTTAAAAGAACAGTCTGTAAGTGAAAGAATGTTAGAAGCAGAGATATGAATAAAAACTGTTTTTTTGAATTAACTGAGCAGATAAACCAAAACACAGAAAAGCTAGGAAAAGGAAAAACAAAGTGCTGAAACCAAACTGCACCCTCAGATTACCTAATATAATCCTATACAGGTATATAGGAATCTGAAATCAAATTACTGAGGAAACAGTTATGGATGTTGTCACTGTGTTTGAATTTTTTTAAAAAAACATAGAATTTCTGTATGTTTCACACTCCCTATTAATTATTTGAAATACTATTCACCTTTCAAAGGTGAAAAAAAAATTTAAAACTTCAATCCTTATTAGGTACTTGAAAATTTATGGGGTTTTGTACTTTACCTAAGCCTGAAGTTCATAATCTAAGAGAGGAAAATATTAAAAATAGTCCTTCAGATCTATCACAAGAGTTATGCCAAACCAGAGACCAGGATGATTCATCTCTATTGGTTTTTTGCTGGGTTTTTGGGGAGTTTTTTTGGGGCATTCTTGTTGTTGTTCTTGTTGCTTTTGTTGTGCTTTTTGTTTGGTTAGTTTGGGGTTTTGGTGGTGGTGGTTTTTTGTTTGGTTTTTTGTTTGTTTGTTTGTTTGGGTTTTGTTTGTTTGTTTGTTTGTTTTTGTTTGGTTGGTTTTGCTTGGTTTTGTTCGGTTTTGGCTTTTTGTTTCTTTGGTTTTAGTTTTGGTTTTGGTTTTGGTTGTGGTGGTGGTGTTGTTTTTCCCAGCAATACCATGTACAAGCAAAGAAAACCTATACAGTCACAGAGAAGAAATGGGATTGATCCGTAAGGTATCTTCACATTTATGATGGGAAGAGGACAATAAAGGGCAATTAAAACCCTCATCTTACCAAGTATGTCATCACAATGTTATTGACAACAGTATCAGTGACCTGAGAAGCCTCAGGAACAGAGAAGTGAAAGGGTATCCTGTGGCTAACTCCACTTCTTTGTGCCAGGAGGTACAAGGCAAACAAAACAGGTAGTGTCAGGTGTCCGGGATCACTTCCTTTTACTTCAAATATGAGCCCAACAACTTCAGGCTGGTTTCAAGCTATCCTCAAACAGGTCCTTGAACTGCTGGGCTGTATATTCAGCAATTGTGAAGCTACTCATCACAATAAATATTGATTCTGTTATTGGTACAGAATTGTCACTATTTATTACAGCATGAATCTAAAAATAAAGATACCTAAATAATCTCATGAGTATTATCAAATATAATGAAAAACAAGAGATTTAGAGCTCATCAGTAAGGGTCTCATTCTCTTATTCACATATCCTTTTTAACAAGGGTCTGGTTTCATTAGAAGTACTACTATTTAAGACCTTTAATCTTTTCTTTCCTTGAAAAAATCAAACCAGAATGAACAAAATAAATGGAGATGCAATCTGAGTTACTCACTAGTGGATTGTGCCCTGAGCAGGGGAATTAAACTTGCTGACCTCCAGACATCTCTTCCAGCCTCAGCTATTCTGTGATCCTAGAGCACCATTGCAAACAAATATATTTGCTTACATACAGTTTGAAGAAAACTAACAGTTTGTTTACAGTTTGAAAAAACTAAGCTTCCTACCTTTAGGGATATCATTTAAATATTAAACATTTAGAAGACAGTTGAAACTCATTTAAACTGTTGAAATCTTGCAGCTTTGTGGGGCAAAGGGGCTACTCAGAGGCAGAAGAGTTTAAAAGTTTCAAACTCCTTTTCTATCTGCAGTTCCAGTCAAATTTCAGGACAAGTGATCTTCCTAGGACTTCCTGCTGTCTCACAAATATCAGCAGAAAATTGCATTTCTCCCATTTGTATCAAGCATCTTAACTGTAAGGGCTTGGAAATAAGATTTTATTTCATATTTTTTGCTACTTGAATGGCACTAAGAAGAAGACCTTTTAAGACAAAAATGTCTCTTTGCATACATAAAAATGAAAGCATTGAAAGCTTTTATTGTTAAAATTAGTGTAAAGTTACTGGTTCAAAATTAAAAAAAAGCACCATTATTTAGGCTGGGCAGAGTAGAATTTTTTTTCCTTTATGAACATCAGTCCTTTCTCCTCCAAAAAGCAATAGTTCCAGTTGTTTGGGCCACATATTGCTTCATAAAAAGAAGGTCAAAGTACACATCACTTATGTAAATGCTTCAGTTCCTAGAGATAGGGGTTCTTCCACAGTATATGTAGATGCTCCAGGAATCTCTAGGATCTTCAGAGTCCACATGGGTTTGCCAACTGCTCTCTCCAGCTCAAAAAGTTTTTGTGTAGTATGGAGGGAATAAAAAATTTCAAGTTTTCCTACATCCATTTTGTAATAAAAAACAATGGTATTTTGTGATCTGAGACTGAGTGATACCCAAGACTGCCCTGAAGACAATTATATACATGTAGCTTGATCCAACAAGCTCAGTTGGACCCTACAAGCTCATTTTGTTCTGAAATCAGTATATTTGTGTTGTAGAAAAATCATCTCAGCTCCAAAAACTCCCCCTTGATTTTTTTTTTTAAACAACAGTGAGTTAATGATGGATTTATTTAAAAGGCAGAACTTAAAAAGGCTACATCCAGCCTTAGGTTTTTTCTTATGTATCCCAGAAACTTTCAAAGAATATAGGTGATTCTTTCATGCAAATTTAAGTAGTCAGTGAATAAAGCTGATAATGAGTGTAACAATGCTGATGTGATAATCATTAGTATGAGCAGAGTTCTTAAAGCTATCAGAACTGAAGTGGTCATGGCTGATATGCTTCCACTGCCTGGTCAAAATTGTTGGTTATCTTCAGCAGACCAGACCATTTGACACCAACACATCGCACATGCTGGAATAACAGACAGCAGCTCTGGATTTAATTTACATGATTTACAGTGATTGCATGAAGGCTGGGCTAGCTGGTTATGGGACACACAAGCAGCCAATTATTTCATGTGCAACCGTCCGATATGTATGTATAATTGCAGTATTAAGAAATTACACACATAGTTGCCTTTGAATTTTTTCCTAGTGTCTCTGATGTTTAAGTGTCTCTTAATTTTCCTAATGTATCTCTTCCTTTTTGTTGCTGTGAGATGGAAAGGAAAAAAGAGGCATTGTAACAAAGTGTAACAAATGTTGATTCTTCATATTCCACCTATTCCACTTCTGGATGCTATGTGGTTTTACCAAATTCCTCTTGCCAGTCCATTTACTTAAAGGGTCATCATCATTGCAGCTGCAGAGAGCTGATGGAAGAAATTTGTGTTCGTGGTCTTTAGCTGTACCTGATTCTCAATGGTTCTCTTCCTACACTCACCTCAGAGACTCTTGTGAAGGAGTACTGACGTTTCGCCTCTGATCCACATAGCTGTACTGGTAATCGCATGAGATAACACCAATGACTCACTTTTCTTGAATAAGTGACAGAACATAGTATTACAAAGTATCATTGTGCATTCTCCTTAACTATCCGTAAAAGCTGTTTGCTGACAATGTTATTAGGCTCCTTATGGTGGACTAGTCTGGTTTACTCCAGAAAGAACCTGAGAAAATGATCAAAACTTGCCTACTCAAAACTGAAGAGCAAGAATTACATCAGCCCTTCACATAACCCCAAAATTTGTTTTGGTCCAGTGGGGCAAGTCAACACAGGTTCTGGCATGTGTTCCCTCAGCAGCAGTGCTGCAAGGCACCCCGAAGCAGCTGTGCCTGCCAGCTCTCTGCTGAGACATGTGAACTTCAGAAACAGCTCAATTATGTTAATGCTACCAACACTTCAAGTTAGAGGATCCCTGCTGTGGCTCTGTTGTATCTTCTTCCCTGAAAGCTTTGTTCTTTTGATTTAAGGAGCAATGCTCCGATTTCAAGAAGACTGTCAGAGCTGCACTCCCCAGCTACAGAAGTGAGATAGGAAGAAATCAAACATCTGAATTTATTTAGAATTAGCTCTTCTTTTACTAGGAGAGCTGGTGCAACAATTGCTGTAGCACAAAACCAGTGAACACCAGAACACATTATCACATAGCCTAGACAAGGCAGGACTATCATGTTTCAGGTGAGAATGGGTACACTGACATGAAGGCTAGGGAATGATCTCACCTTTCATGTACACTTTACTTAGACACAGGGGTTTTGCAGCAAGACAGGCAATTGAAACTCATTCAGCGAATCTGAGAATAAGAGCAAAGGTTTGACAATGTCTCTCAGAATTTTGGTATTCTTTAGGAATACAACATACTCCTAAAGACAATCGCACTTTTATCTTCATACAAAATTCCTTACATGCTATCCCATGAGGGGCTGAAAAAATAAATTTTTTTTAGTTCTTTACGTGTGCAGTGCAGAGTATTTTCAGATCCTTGAAAAGACAAGGCTTTTTTCATGACATAAAGACTAATTATCACTCATCAGTCTGCAAGTTGTATAGAAAGCCTAGGTATACACTTCTCAACTTAATGTTTTCAGAAGTATTCACAAAACATAACAGTAAAAATATATTTAATGCTTGTTTGTACCTGTTTGCATTTTTTCTATGAAAGAACAGCTTAAGGCTTCATAATCATGCTGCTCTGGCACATTTTGAGCCTTGCAAATTAGTCATTCAGCTCAAGTGAATTACAGCACTAAGCTCTAATTAATTACATTAAGCTGTAAATAATTACATTAATATGTAATTCACATATTAATAGCCAGTCTGAAACTGGTACAACTGGAAGCTCCAGGCAAACTTGGTGGGGTCTCAGTCCTGGCAAGAATTTGACATGTTTAATGATGCATCTTCACAACTCGATATGGCCTGAGCGCTGCTTGGGGGGTGGGAAAGCCAAACAACCTGCAGACTGCAAGTCAGTACCTTGCAAGGTAACATTCTGGGGATCTACTGCATCTCCAACTTGCCTTTCTGAGAAATCTTAGGCTGGTTTGGTGTTGGGAGGGACCTGCAAAGATCTTCTAGTCCAATATTCCTGCCACCAGCAGGGGACATCTTCAACTGCAAATCAGGCTCCACACGTCTTCAACCAGCATGACCTTGAATGTTACCAAGAATGGGACATCCACCAATTCTCTGGGTATTGAGCACTCTGTAGTCATTATTCTTCGTTTTTTTAAGCAATTGAAACACCTCTGGTAATGTAGTACTTAATAAATCTGTCTGGGCCCAAAACACCCGGCGGCAAAAGGCCTCATTTCACTTTCCATGTTATTTAAGGCCATCAGAGGGTGTAGGCTCTGCAGGTTTCCAACGAGAACAGCTCCTCTTTGTCCTCTGCATTCTCAGATGCAGCAAGAACATTCTGCTCTAAGAGAAACATTTATAAAAACTGGCTGTTTCCATCACTTCATTGTGGTACTTTTGTTTGTCTACTTAGGAGTGTGAGTAGGTGTTTACCCATAATGCTGAAGAGAAACAGAGCAGTACAGAACTGGTGCTCACTGTCCCAGTCTGATGTCTGAGGAGGTGGAGAGGAAGGATTGTGCTCACTCTTTCTCAAGTGAAGTATCTAGGTTGGGCTATATAAATCAACTACACTTGACCTGCACATAAAATCTTTTTTGCACAGACATGAGGATTGTGTTGCTTTTGTTCTCCAGTTGAAAAGTATTGCTCTATGAACTAGATCTCTGAATAGCACCACCTTAAAAGCTGTATTCTTTTACGCAGAGCCAGAATGAATATCTTGTCCTTCATCTCACAAGTCATGAGAAGGCAGAGTAAATATGATAGAGTTTTAGATTCTCTCTTATGTCCTGGAAAAAAAAATCTACTATTCAGGAAAAATCTACTAATCAGGAAATCTATTTTTCCTGATTAACTGGGCAGCATTATTTTCCTATTTCTTTTTTTTTCACAAGCAATATACATGTACTGCTCCCACATTTTCCTTGTAAGTGAGTAGTTTTTTGCACTGAAGAAGAAAAAAGGTGATGGGGGAAAAAAAGCTGGTGGCATATTAAATTACAGTTATAAGAGAATACAGTTCTGCAATAGACTATGAAATCTGATATTGATGTAGACAACAAATGCTAGAAATCTTTTCTGAGATGCTGATGACATGCAAAAGGAAAGAAAAATGAGTATGAACTGTTCCTGCCACAGAAAGTAGCAGCACATAAAAGATCTTAAACAGACAGAAGTTCTGAGACTGTCAAGTTCTGTTTTAGTGAAATGGGAGACAGATCCTCTGTTCTTTTTATCCCTCTTTTGAACAGTAGAAAAAGATCATGTTAATAATTACTGCTCAAAAAATCTAGGTGGTGAATCTCAATAGTTAAAGTTATCTGTGATTTATTCAAAAACTCTAAAGCTGGTGCAGTGATTATTATATAACTTACAGGAATTTTGCTTTAAGTTTATATTATGTTTTTATATAGATGTATGTCACTAATGCACATGTTAAGTCCTATTTCAGATATCTATAAGAGCTTTCAGGTATCAAAAATTCAAATGACCATTTGATTTAACACTCACAATTCAACAATGTTCACAACTGTAGTGGACTCACAACTGTAATGGCCTGTTTGACAATGTAAGAGGAGAATTAGTTGCACATATAAGTATCAATGAAATTAGAAGCAGAATAGTTAAATATTGAAGGATTCTATATGAAAAGATTAAAGAAAATATTTAAAATGGGAATACTGAAAGATCTGTCAACTTAATGCATTCTTTCCACTTGGTGCCTTATGAAGCCATTAAACATTAAAACATTGATTTTATTTGCAAAGATAACTCCCATTTACATAGAAATCACGGGGTTACAGTGTTCTATGGCTTTCTTTCTGAAGAATATGTAATAAAGCATAAAGCAAAGAAAGATCATACTTCTGGGGAAATTATAATGAAAAGTAAATTTTACAGTGCACATGCTGACTGCATTCTCTGTGATGTTGTCAGAGAAAGGACACTGCTATTAATGACGACTCCATTTTCCATATAAAAAACCACAAGAGACAAAGGATAATGTGTAATGGGTTCAAAAGCAGTGAAATAAGATAAATGTACTGGAAATGCATTCCATTTCAAATGAGGAATGTATTATTCCATCTCTACTGTAAGCAAGTGTCAAGAGAATAAAAAACTAGATTCATGGAGCCTGTCTTACAATACCCAGAAGTATCGATGGTGCCCAAAAAATTAATAGGAAGGTTTTTCACTATGAAGTACAAAGAACATAGACAGTCAATGCTGACTTGTCATCCAGATACAGACATATGCAATTAAAGCAGACAACCCACCCCCCTACATAAACACATAGAGGTCTAACCACCAAGAAAAATAAGCAAATCATATCTTTTTTTATTGTTTTCCTTAAAATGAATGGCAGTTTCTTTCAGACTCCTTATACCAAACAACGTACTCCTCCAGTAGCTCCCAGTGTATGAATTATGTGGAGAGGCTACACTCAAGACAAAAAAGGGATGACTTTATTGACAACTCTATAGCTACTGGCTTTATTCATTGGGATAAATTAGAGAACAAATATGCTCAAAAAAATCTGAGAGGTAGATGACTACATCAGACAGATAATGACAGTTTACTAAGAAAATTAATTACTTGGGTAACTGTTCTACTTCTTAAACTTGTCAGCAATCCCCTTAAGAGCAAGAAAGTTATTCTTACATCTTAAAACTGAATAATAATTACACTCCTTCCTGAGCCTGTGTCTCAGAGTTAGAAAAAAATTATTTTTTGCACTGGTTTTCATATGGAAAAGCTTTACTGTACTTTAAAATATCTGCAAGTTAGAGTGAATATAAAATACATGTCTAAAGTAGAGAAAAGTAGGGGTGAGGAAAAAAGCCTAAAGGATAAATTCAGTCTTTTTTTCACCTTCACTCTACCCATAAGATCCTGATTAAAACATCTTTAGTTATCATAATTAGGAAATTTTTATACCCTTGACTGAAAAGTATAAAACTAACAAAAGACAAGAGTGAAAAATACATTTTTCCATATTTTCTAATTTATAGTTTCTTTTGTATTCATGAAGTCTTAAGAATTAGACATAGAAGAGACCAATTAAATCATCCATTCATTCCCCCTACCAACAGCTCTGAATAATTCCATATATTTTCAGGTCCTGAAAATACAGCCTTTACATACAGATGAAAAAATATATTTTAATGAGCCAGGATCTTTTCCTATGCAATCTGAGCCTCACTGTTCAGATGAAGGGCAGTTCTTTGTGCCAAGTGAAGACTTCTAGGGAAATAGACACTTCAGATAAGATGACTTCCTGTTACTGGATCATGTAGTGTACTTAAACAGTGTATTATTATGCATTTCAACACATCTTAGGGAAAGGACACATGGTAATTAAGATCAATCAGCATACCATCTGAAGGCTAATGTGGCAACAGAGATGTTAAATACTACTTTAAACGTGAGGCATGATACCCCAGTTGACAGGATAGGGTAACTTTGAGTAAACTTTCTTCCCAGTCATTCAGATAAAGATCAGTGAGTAGCCACCATTAGTTAGCACAAGTCACTCTGTCATTAGTGAAGGGGTCAAGCTACCATTTGATTGTAACTGTAACCTGACAATCTTTACCCATTAATGAGTAATATGACTGAGTTAGTCATTCAGAAGATATCCCACAGGCTGGCCTTTTGTCAGAATATGACTTTTAATGTGAAGTTATTGCCTGTCTTTTGAACTTAAATACAAGCTCCAATTACGCATTGTTGTCTTCCCCATACCCCCCAAAAAAATCTGCCCAAAAGCCAGACTACATGAGATAAGACAGAGTTTAAAGTTTTACTACACTTCTACCTATACTTAAAACTGAGTCTTTCACATAATTTTAAACAATATTTTATTTTTAGATATGACTTTGTATGCCAGTTTCAATGAGATGTCCAGAATTTGTCAATTACTTCTCTGTTCTCTCAAGCTATTTTCATTTGTTGACGAGACAACCACCATAAACTCACATACTTGTTCTGAGGAGCAAATTGAGCAAAATATATACAGGGCAGACACTGTGTGGTGCAGGATACACTCTAGGTTGTTCTGGACTACTGTCCAGGTAAAGGGCTTGGCAACAGGGCAGTTGCAGTAACAACAATGTGAAAATTCAGACAGTATTGAAGAGAACTCGAGCTTTTACATCAATTTCATTATGATAAATGTATTGATAAAGGTATGATAAAAGAATACTTCCATGGCACTTATCTACCTGAATATACTTTGTATCCCATAATTTTTACATCTTTGGGAAATCATGACTTAGTGCTATGTGAAATTTCTGGTATTAAGATTCAAACAGTTTATGTATCTCTAAGTTTTTTCTCATAAAGAGCTGTAAGTGTGAGCCTACCATGAGTTTAGTATGTTCTGATGTTAATAGAATGGAATTACATATAAGTGGATTAGCTTTTGAGTCAGTCTAATGCATAAGGATAATATATTACAAATAAAGATATGAGGTGTTATGATTACTTAGCCATTTTCACCAAGGAGTTACTGAAACCTGAAGCAGTTCTGACAAGTGTGTACTATTTAAAGTCACAGACTAAGAGGCAAGCACTTAAATATGCCAAGCTAGTACTTATCTATTAGCAACCACTTTATTTGCAGATGCACACAAAAATTGTTCAAGATTTAAAATATCGTTTTCATAAAATATGTTTTTACAAGCTGTGATTTAATTAAGGCATTAGATATTTATTAGATCCTTTTCTAAAACAATGTAGTCTTCTCCTGATATTCATTTATATGGAGGAGAAGCAAGGACCTCAAGGAAATTCTGTAGCAAAATTGTTGATGATTGGAAGCTTTGCTGAAAAAGATTAATTCCAGAACTTTAACTGCACATGTCCCTTAAAAAATCTCATCTTCATTTACTCTTCCATGTTGAATCACATACTCCAAAATTTAGTAAGGAAATGATTGAGTCACCACTTCTAGTGGTATTTAAATATGAACATGGAATGGAAATATGGCATTAGGGATGTGGTTTACTGCTGGGCTTGACAGTCTTAAATTAAGAGTTGGAGCTGATGATCTTAAAGGTCTTTTCCAACCTATGATTTGGTGAATCTCTGATAAACCACCTGAAGGAACAGTTGACTAGTTTAATGCATTAGACAAAATCCCAACAGTTGGCAGGGTCAAAGCTTGCTCTACAGTGCATTTTGTTCCTTTATGCACAATTTGCAATGGTGTGCCTAAAGAGGCACTGAGAATTTAAAGGTACTTCACACCTTCATCCCAGAAATTGGATTTATTATGCACCATGCAAGAGCACAGAAAGGCAAGTAACAGGAAAGCAAATATTAGCCAAAATGTGGAGCTGGACAACCCCAGTGGTTGCCAGCTGTTCACATCCCACAGAGTCTTCATTGAACCGCAAATATGATAATTATCTCCATCCCTGTGTTAGTTTAGTGCACCAACATGTACTACCAAGCATAGTATATTCTCATAATTTATGACAGCACTTCAGTGTCTCATAATGCTGTTTCCTCATATAGGAGGATATAGCATATTTCTTACAAGTTTCTTTGAAAATTTAGATGTTCATTGCAAAGAAGGCCTGAAACCATAGCAAACCATTGCCATGATGGTGATGTCCATTACCAACATTAGTTGCTGCAGTAATTTTTCAGCCTAAAAAACTGTTTGTGATATAGCAAGAGACACTTTATATCAGAAATCAAATCAAAACATTATAACACATAATTGCAAAAACTGAAAAAAAAAATTGCTAATCTCATAGCCATTTGCAAGATGAATCGCTTTCTGAATTTGCTGTTTTACAACAACAGGATACAGAACTGATGGACACAATGGGGGGAAAAAAGAAGAAAAATGACATAAAATGACAGTCTTCAAAAATCTTTTTATTCAGCCCAAAATAAGGGAGGGATAACTAAGGCATTTGTATCATTTGGCTGTAGTGGGAGAAATTACCACCATGACATTTTTTCATACTGGTTTCCTAATTTGGGAGTTGTTCAGTTACTACAGAAGCTGCAGTACAAATCATAACTGAGCCGGCAGGATTCACACATCTCTACTCCATCCTATCTGTAGCAGGTGGGGGAATAAGTTATTTTGGGGAACCATGCAGTATTGATGATTTTTCATTTTCTTTTTTGTTTTTTTTTCTAAGTTACAAAGCAGTGAAACAGAATGTTTTATTCATGATACATTGAAGATATGAATAAAGTTTAATTTCAGAGGTTGAAATACTCAGTGAGCAAAATGTCTGTAGGACAGTACTGTATTTTGCCTAGGAAGTAACTTATCTCCTGGGGATTTCCCTAACATCATCAAGCATGATCAATGACTCTTGACTTTCTTTTGATAAGGGGAAATTAATTCAGCATGTATACTGTGGAGAAACAGAAGGTAAGCATTCCCAGTAACCATCTAAAAAAGCCTGTCACAGAAGCCTGAATTTAGACGTCTTTTATAGAGTACTTTATCTTGTTTTTAACAGAGACCCAGGAGAATTTTGTGAAAAATATGTAAATGAAAAACTGGATTCCCACGAGATATGCTGGAGTCAAGAATAATTGTATCCAAACTGTAACTAATGAACAAATGATTCAGTGAAATACATTCTGTATTTCCATTCACCACCATCTGTTATTGGCAAGATACTATGTTCCCAGCTACAAAGTTTGAGCAAGCATATAAGCACCAAATTAAGGGACAAAAGTGAATGTTGTGAATGCTGCAAGGGAGAGGTATGGCTGTTTTTCATGGAAGCATGTGTGCTTCCTGAGCATGTTTGCTCTTCAATGGCAAGCAGAAATACCCTTTCATTGCAGAGAGCTGGTTGTGTTACATGGCCAAGTATTTTCCACTTTTTGCATAGGCACCTTCTAGCTGAAATCCTGTTTATTTCCATGCAGTAAAAATCAAATGGGAGAAATACTTTGCTACAAAAAATGATGTTGCTGTTTTGGTAGCTAGCATCCTTCTCTTAACGGTACCTCCAGTGTGTTAAAATGAGACTGCACTCCCACATAATTCCATTTGGAAACATGTAGAAAAGAGGTCTTGACTAGATGTCTTGGGTTATGGAACCAAAAAATGTGTATTCTATTTCATCTGTTGAAAGCAGTTGGGGAAATGTGGGTTTTTTTCTTTGTCTCTTGTAACTACGGGGGGAGGGGGGTGGATGCTTTCTGATAATGGCCCAGCTGTTAAAACTAGGTGGGGTAGTGTTCCTTATCTCTTTCCTTGCTCATTCCCCCCCCCACGGGGATATTGGCTGATAATGGCCCATTAAGGCTCCCCAAGCACATGACACATTCCATCATCCCAGTGTGAGATGCTCCACCCAGTGTTGAGGGGAGCCCAGACTTCCTACCTGGATAAAAGGGAGCCTGAAACCCCCAGAGA
>VZUI01057817.1:0-17701 GCA_013401135.1 Cettia cetti | reverse complement strand
AAGAATGTGTGGGAGTCAGGTTGTTTCTCAAACAAACTCCGCGCGTCTTCTCTCCCTGGTTCACTCTCAGAATCAGTCTTAAAGATACAGAAACTCAATATACAGCACAAACAGAATCGACGATTGGGGATACAAACATCATTAAGTCACCCTAGGACAACTTTTCAGTGAAAGGAGCAAAAAGTGCTGCAAGCTGCAGCTTGATAAAGAAAGGACATTGTTTCCACCCATGAATCTAAAGAGATAGATAGCAAAGAACCTTGTCAAAGAGTTGAAGAATTTTTCGACTTCATAGGCTGGCACACCTGCTCTTTCAGGAGGTTGTTTGTAGAAAACAGCCAAGGTTTTTTGTAGAAAATGTGGATTTATTGGTGTTTTCTTCAGTAACTTGTGCTTGGAATCAAGGTGACTTATGTCTTGGCCAAATAATTTTTAGGCAGGTCACTGCTGTGGAAGGACAATTTTGCTTGTAATGGAACTGAAGAAAAAGACTGTTGAGAGAAAAGTTTTCTCAACTGAGTTGAACAAATACCTAAAAACTTGAGGATCTTAATTCTCTTTGATAACAGTCTAAATATTGAAATTTGGCTTCAGAACAAATTCAATAGAGTTGAATGAGTGAAAGCCATTTCACATCTGTTCTTCATCTTATATGAAAGAAAGAAGTGTCTGTTCATGTAAGTAACCATACACAGGCCATGGAGACAGCGCTGATCTACCACAGGTGAGCCCTCTGGTATTGAATGGAGGAGAAGCAGCAGCTGCAGCCACAGAGTGGATGTATGGTTTAGCCCTTCCCACCTGCTGACAAGTTCCCACTCTCAGATAGTCACCCTTCAAAGCAGAGCCTGCAGCCTTCCATGCTCCCCTTTGTGCAGCCCGCTCGTCTGCACAGCTGCCACGGAGGAAGACGTGTCAGGTGGATGTCTCCAGGGTCATTTCCATGGTCACACACCTATTGCCACACCTGCAAAGGCATGTGCCAGCACAGGGAGTGATAGCAGACATCACGGGGAAGCAGCTGCATGCCTGGTTCTTGGTGCATAGTTAAGAGTTGTGTAGACTAAAGTTATGGAGACAGACTTGAAGGGAGACATCTCCAACATTGATACAATGTAAGTACAAAAGACACATCATTGGATGGATATTGATGATGTTGTTTCAGTAATGGCATCATCCATAGACTCCTAGTGTCTTTGCTTTGCTTCTCTATAGTGATCACAACATAAATTGCTTGTCTTGTTTGACTTCCTTGTTCACCAAAGTTGAGCAGATTGTCGCCGTTTTCAACGCTTCTACCAGACAAAAAGCTTGGGACCATTTCTCGAAAGCCCAGCGAAAGAACATAGACATTTGGCGAAAGCATTCTGAGGTTGGTGATTTTATTTTTACTTTCTATCCATCATCTCACAGCTGGATTGACACAGAACGAGTGTGATTGTAGCTGGACATAGTGTATTTGGCAATATTTACAGCTACCGTTTTAGCTGTTAATCAACTGGCCATTTGTAGTCTCATCTACAGTATGAATTGCTCCCATTGCTCTCATTATGGTAATAGTTGTTAAATAACATGAAGACAGGGAGCAATGCGTTTTTTATTTTTCATGCAAAATTTGGGAAATCATTAGAAGATTATGTTTACTATCTAAAATAATGAACTGAAGTAGTGAAACTAGGAACAATATTTTCAAATAAGGAATTTAGGAGTCATCATGACCTGTTTTTAAAAGAAGAATTCTGTAGCAAAGATTTTTTTTTTTTCCTCTGTGCCATCTTATGGTCATTATAAGGTGACTTTGAGTGAAAATAAAACAAAAAATTTCTTTCCTAAATAATGACTTAAGAATATTAAGTCCCTAACTATGACCTATTCCTTTCCATTTGTTCTATGTTTATCTTTAAAAAAATAGATACATGGCTTGTGTTGATTCTAAATATTATGCTTGCAAAGAAACCAGTATAAATGTAATTATACAACCACACAGATTTAGCAATGTGGGACCATGCATGTGTGACTGTCATAAGCATGAGCAGAGGAAATGGGATTCTAACTCCCCTTGCTGTGAGTGGCAGCAAAGGAAGTGCTAGACCTCATCCTGTGTTTTGGTCATCCAGCTTTCAATTTTAATTCAGTATATACGCTATGAGCCTGTATTTTAAAAAGTAAGTACCTCTGTCTTTGTTTTCTTTCTTTCTTCTTCCTTTTTTTTTTTTTTTAAATTTTAATACAAGCAGTTTACATACACTTGGTTTACTGTCATGTGGTACAGTGTGTTAATTGTTACTATCACAGTCCTCTAAATGATTTTTCTCTGTCTCAGAATAAAAACTTTAGAAGGTAAGGTGCACTTATTTAATTATTTTGTAGTACACTTGTAAAATAAGTGTTGTACACTTAGTTTGAGAAACACTGAAGTGCTGTGATATAAATCATTTGGATAACATTTTAAGTGTCCATTAACTAATGCTAAATTACAGTTGAATACCAATGGCACTAAATGTAACATCCACATGAATACCAAATGAATACTTTATTATCAGTGCTATTATGGTGAATACAAAATTACTTCAATAATGGGACACTTAAAATAAAATGTTAGCATAATTTATTGGTATAAACTGTATTTTGCATTTTGTTCACAACTATTTCATATACATAGTGGATAATGCCTTTGTTCAATTGAAAGTTGGGAAGTTGGGGGTTGATGTTCATCTTATCTTTTAGAGAATTATGAAAATATGGTTTGTGAGTAGATTATTTTAATTATATTAAGATAATCCCTTCTTAAACTAATTTTCTGTAAGGGGATGTGGTGTGTCATTCATTTGCTGGTTTCTAAATATTTATTAAACTGAAATGTGTAAGAGTTGGACTTTCCAGCAATGTTAATTCTCTACTATTTTTTTTTTCAAAAATTACTGCCTTTTGTTTTTGTAAGAGAAGGACAACTAAAACAATTCAAAATTATATAAACATCTAGCTAAACCAATATATTTTGAAAATGCCTGTTTTTCAGATTTGAAATGTGATGAAAATAAACCAAATGGTATATTTGATTTAAATTGTATCTTCTAACCATGATATTATCCGCTGATTTGTTTAATTACTTGATCACCTTCCATTTTTTTCCTGAGTTTAGAAAAGCTTTGCTAGAAACCTAAGGTAAAGCAATGACTTGCACACATCGACATTCTCTATAGAAAATTATTGGCTTTGCTGATAATTTAGACACTGATGCATCAAGGACATTTGTCCACTAATGAGGGAGTAAATATAAGCGGATGTCTGCTCATGTGTGCAGTGTTCGTCCCCAGGAAAATGTGCAGGTGGCCTTTTCCCATAAGGAAATCAGAAATGGCTTGCCAGTTTCTTCCAGAGACATTTCTGATTTCATTAGACACTGTTTGACAATTTAGCCTTTTAATAACATTTTTTTTAATTTGAAATTATTCCCCTGTAAAACACCCACTAATTAGGTTCCTTGCCTTTGCTGGGATTAATGAGTACGTTTTTCAGAATATTTGAGATCTGCTGATGAACCAAGAGAGCTCAAGAGAAACGCCTTCCCTTTTTTTCACGCAGCCCCCCTCTGACAGATTATTGTTAATTGCACAGAGCTGTCGCCGGACTCCTCAATGCTGTCTCCTCCTTCCACACGACTCTCCCTTGTTTCAAAGATTTCAAACCACCTCTTTGGGAATTAAGCTCTTTGTTGGCAGAAAAATTAGCTGTCTGCGGGTGGACAAAGCCTACACTAATCACAGTGCAGCATCCCCATGTTACACCTGACAGGATTATTAGGACAAAATAGAGTCCTCTCAATCTTCTCAGTGCTGCCATTAAAAAGGCAGCCGCTACACCCGCACCAGCTTTTCTACCCAGAACAAAGACTGTCTAGACTCCCACAAAGCCCGCATGCCTGCTGATCCTTTTCCCGGTGACATGTGCAGGGGCTGCCTGCCTGCCCTTGCAGCAGTCACCCGGAGACCAAGCCGTCCCTGCTGCCACTCTTTTTGGATCGAGATGCAAGGATTTCAGGCCAGCGTTATGGGACTGGATCTTTTAAATCCAAGGCAATCTGGGCATTGGGACAGAGGGTGAGATTCCTTTGACCAGCATTAGGCACTTATATGGCCTTATAGCCACAAATATACAGCTCTTCGTCTGCATTGTCTGCTCTCGGCTCCCTTTGCAATCAGCAGAGAGAACAAGGCACTTTTAGGGTGTCTTTTAGTTAATACAACTTTGTGTGTTGTATATTTGGCCAAATGAATCATACTCCAAATGGCAGAGGGAAGCAAGAATTAGCTATCCCTTAAGCAAGCTGACAATCTCTTCATCATTCTGCTTTATACACCAGTTTTAAGTATCATCCCTGCTGTTAAAACATTCTCATATGTTTAGGAGACCTAAAGATCACTCAATGGGGAAGCTCACCTTTTCTCTTGCTTTCCCTGAGTGTTGCCTTTGACAAACTTGGTTCTTTCACAGGAAGAATTCCCTGTGCTTCTGTTTATTTGTTATGAATACAAGTATTCATATACAAATAAATATTATTACAATGATAAATTATGTATAATTAAAATTATATCAGTATTAAAACCAGATATTAAATAATATATAATGACTTTATGGAAGTTAATACTGACCAAATGTTATTTTGGATTTTAGGAGCTCCGAAATGCTCACAGTGAACAGCTCATGGGAATCCGTCGGGAAGAGGAGATGGAAATGTCCGATGATGACAGTGGTGACAATCCCAGTAAAAAGCTGAGAGTAGATGATTCAGGTAAATATATGCAAATGTTGTTTTATTAAAAGCAAACAAAAACTTACATATGAGAAGTGACATGTTAATACCCGATTATATAAGACAGTATCTTATTTTAAACCCTCATAAATTAGTTATTTGAAAGATGCAAGCTGTCTCTAGGAGATGTCTGTCACCTGCTATGTTCTATAATGATGAAAATTCTCCAGTTCTGCCCTTGGCTGGAAGCAATATGTTTCCTTACTGCACTCCCTGCAGCTTTGCATGACAGCATTTCATTGCATGGTAGAAACAATGTTTAGTTATGCGACCAGTTCAAGTTATGATTTGGTCAGTATTCGTTAAGCTCTACTTTTCTTTGCAACAAAGACATAATAATCTCTAATCTCTATAAGAAATAGCATTTTAACTGTGGGGCTTTTTATTGCATACTGCCTTTCTAAGGGTGCCTATTTCATAGTATGGTACTGCATTCTGCATGAACTAGACACTCATTAGAGTGTCTAGGCTATCATGAGTCCAAGAACAAGGGTGAATGTAATGTGAATAAGAAAAGCAGCTTTTTCAGCCTTCTGCAAATACTCTGCTATCCAGGATGGACACCAAGAGGTGGCTCAGAAGCTTCCAGAGTTACTGGCTGGTAATGTGATCTGGATGTATGCTTTGCTCTGTTTCTTGGCATTGCCTAATAATTTGTGAGTTGCTAGTAAGGGTTTGCTTGTTTAGACACTCATATAAAGAATGACATTTTCAAGAGCTGAGACCAAAGCATGACTAGAAACTGCCAGGCAGCAGTGAACTTTCAGAAAAATAAAGAAGGGAGGAATAATATGGAAACAAACTGAGAGTCTTTGCTAGGGTAATCCTTACCTAGTCCTTTTCAGGCACCATGGTAAGAAAGGAAAGAATTTCATCCATTCAATGATTTCAAGTCTTTGTATGCCAGTTGAAAGGTGTGAATTCAAACTTACAGAGAAAAGAACTCTTTGGCTCCTTCTGTGATGAGATCCAGTGTGAGGTTGAAGGTCCCCAGAAGTGAAGACCAAAGGAGTCATTCTAGCAAAGAAATTTTTACTGTGACATATCTCCTAAGGGGAGATTTAGAATTTTTCCTGGAAGAAAAATGCAACAATAAAGCCTGTAAAGGGCAGCCTTAATTTTTGCCAGGCTAATTTTGTGAATTTGTATTTTCTAGATGCCATTAGCAGAGTGTTTGAAGCTGAGACAGTGGGTTGTTGCAGACCAGGAACTGCTAGAAATCAGCAATTTTTATGACTATCTAATAATTTTACATTGACTGTGTCCACTCTCACGGAGAAGAGTCATTAGAGCTAACAACAGGAAGGTAGAGCCAGAAATACATATAGCCTGCATGCCAGAAGAGGAGGAGGAGGAATGTTTTGAACTGTAGCACTTACCAATTGAGCCAGGTTTAACATATGCATGCTTAGGGCAGAGCTGTGCTGGTAATTCATTTTGTAACACCACAGATAGGAAAGCATGTTTGGTTTTCATGCATGGAAGAAGACATTCCTGTCTAAAGTTTTGATATCTGAGATTTCAACAGCATTCTATCCCAGACAATTTCAGGTTATTTGTATAGTTAAAATGTGGGCACTTGAGCAAACCCAGTACTGTGTTGCATTCTAAATCAAAATTTAGCAACATGAATCCACCTGAGTACGTGTCCATCATTGTTTGTTGTACCATTCATCATCCTCTTAAACTCTAGTGGAGTTGATTCATCCTGCTGCATACATAGTCATCCAGATATCAAATTAATGTTATGGCTTCCTTCTTTCAACACCACACTCAGTTAAAGCAAGTGCATTTCGTTCTTCTGTCAATAACAATAGAGGGAACTTGGAATTAAACCAAAAGAGCTATTGGGTATAAAACATTGGTAAATGAAAATAAACTGAAAAATACTTTTTTATTATTACTCTTGGGTACAGAAATGTGATTCTTCTTTCCTTCTTCTGTCGTTTTTTAAAATTACTATTTGTGTTAGCTGCCTTCTCTTTTTCTTTTTTTTCCTGTCTTTCTAAGTAGTCATTCCAGAACCACCACTTTATCTCACTGGAGTGGCTATTTGTATTCACAGTAACCTCTGTTGTATGAAGAATGTCTTTTAAAGAATTTTTTGTCACAAAGAAACCATCTTGCACAGTAAGAAAACATTGTTACTTTCTTTATTTTTAACGCCTTTTCTTAAAAATTTTGTCTATGTTCTTAACCTTGGGAAGAGCAAGACTTGAATAACGTGAAGATATTGTGCCTCTTCAGTTCAAGGACAGTGTGCACACATAAAGTTTCAAAAGTCTAAATCCAAAAGTCACTGAAGCAATGAGACGTGATGAATTGATTTGGATGGTTCCAGAGCTCTGGACTGCATATTCTGCCATTCCAGCAATTTTCTTGAGGACATTATTTTTCAGCCTGCCCCTTTTGATAGTGTGAGCAAGACTGCTGGAAAATTATGACCCCAAAGCTATAATAAGTGACAGAGATTCCCTCAGGCTTCAACACCTGTGTCAGGTCTTTTTTTTTTTTTTTTTTTTTTTTTGTGGTTTGCCTGATTAAGTCACTGCTAGTACAAGAAGGCTTAATTAATTCAACAATTTAGAATGGGTTCTAAGACCTCATTCTGTCTCAGTAAACGTAGTTTCAGGAGTCTTCCAGCATAATTTCTTCTTTCCTGGAAGAAAACCCACTGAGTGCATCACATCTTCTCACAGCTAGATAGTTAGAATGAAAAGTTTCCTCTAGGATATCTAAAGATAAACCTATTAATCACCCTGAGAAAAAGAGGATGGATTCCAGCCCCAGAATTCAAAAACATACGGCAACACATCTAAGCCCTGAGACTGTGAAGAAGTGCTTCAGTGCTTAAATGCTTGTCCAGAGTTGCTGGAGTTGGGGTTTCAGAGTGTTGTGGTTTGACCTAGCTGGCAACTAAGTATGACTCAGCTGCTTGCTCACTCCACCAGCCCAGTGCAACGGGAAGGAGAATGAGAAAAAAAAGTAGGAAGTTGTGGGTTGACATAAAGACAGCTTAATATTTGAACAAAATATAAGGATGATGACAATGGTAATAATAATAATAGTAGTAATAGCAATGATGATGAAAAAGAGAGAGAGGAAATAAATGGAAATAAAATCCAAGAGAGAGAAGTGATGCACAATTGCTCACCACCCAATGAGCAATGCCCACCTTGACCCCCAGCATTAATTTACCCCTCCTGGCCAACTCTCCCCAGTTTATATACTGAGCATACTCACAGCTCTGTGGTGTGGAATACCCCTCTGGCTAATTTGGGTCACCTGTCCCAGCCATTCTTCCTCCAGGCTTCTTGCATACCTCCTCACTAGCAGAGCATGGGGGAACTGACAAGTCCTTGGTTTAGAAAAAGCACTATTTAGCAGCAACTAAAATATCAGTGTGTTATCAACAATCTTCTCGCACTAAATCCAAAACACAGCACTGTGCCACTTCAAGAGGAATGTTACAGGTAGCTGACACCCTAGTGCACAATAACATCTGGGGATGTTACTAAGAATAGTTTGCATTTTTCTTCAAGTCACGCTACATATTAAGTCATGCAAAAGATCAAATCATGGTGCATGTTAGAAACCAACTTTTGTTTGGGGAAATTTGGGCTTGCCACAATCGGAAGAAGTCCATAGGAACTTGTTGCAAATGGTGTCCCTCCATCTAGACTGAAATCCTCTTCTTTCATCCACAAATTGTGCTTCTGCTAGCAATTCATGAACTTGCTTTATTTATATCAGTGACTCAGTGGCAGAGCTGGAATGAGAACTGGCATCTCCAATCTCCTAAACCTGTCTTTCATCCCCGTAGTCAACACTGCAGGCCTGGGCCACTGCCTCCTGCAGAGAGACCTGTTAATCCAGGTGTTTTACAGGTCATTCTCCCCAGGCTTAGTCAGTACCCTACTCTATTCTGCAAGCTGAATCTTCAAGGAAAAGGAAAACTTCACTACTTGTTTGTTATGTTGGAGATCATCTCAAACTGCTGCAAGGATAGCCTGAAGAACCCCCAAGGGTATCCAATAAGTTGGTTCAACTGTCATATGTGCCTTTTTTATAGGAAATCCTCCCAGTTTCACAGACTAGAAGTCATTTGCATTCCAGGGAAGGCTGGAAAAAGGCTGACCTGAGACTGAGTGAATCTCACTCATGGGACCAGCCATTTCTCCCCCTGTACCTTCCCACACACCCTCCACCCCCCCACCCCCACCAAAAAATACAGCCTTTAAAAAACGATTTTTCTGCAATGTGGATTTTGGAGTACAAAAGAGACAAGAGGATTGCTGAAGTAAAGCTGGAAGATTGCTAAGAAAAATATAATAATGATGATTGGCAACTCAGTTAATATATTTGAAAGTCAAGATGCAGCTACTAGAGCATTAGCTCAAGGGAGAAAAAAGAGATTCAGTGCTGGGATCTAGAGGATATACAAAAATCTTCAGAATTATCAGAATTTATGGATGCTTCCTCTCCTACCTGCTGGCACGGGGAGTAAGGAACCAGATGTAAAAGCCTCAAAAGTGATTTTAAGAATTAGTAAAGATGTGTTTTGTAAAGAAGAGCTGAAGTTTGGTTTATTTCTATTATTTTACTATAAGGGAAGGTGAGTCAATCTTTTGCTTTTGCAGTACACAGCAACATGCCATTAATTCTAGGAACTCCAACTTCAGCAAGAGACTGGAGCTGGTGCTGCAGAAAAGAATGAAATGCATCATGCTTGGAGAGGGGTGCAGGAAGAGTTGTATGATTAAGGTGTTTGACTGGGATTCCAGGGCTCTAGGCCAAATACCAGCTCTGCTGCATTTCCCCTGCCTGGACTAATCAATGAATTTGTATTATCTCAGTTCTCTAGCATCAAATGGAGACAATGATTCTTCTTCTCATTCAGCCACTACCTGCTCTGTCCATATGGATAATAAGTTTCTTGGTGTAGGCCTCCCTCCAGCTCAACAGACTTGCAATAGGCTACATATTGGACCCCTGGAGCATTCCACCACCATTGTGCTGCCTCTGATGAGGTAGCTTAATAACATCTCAGAGGCCGTGTGCAAATAATAAATTGCAAGTTGCATAATGCAAACCAAGTTTGAACATGTAAGATTGGTGCTGCTTTGGAAGTTAGGGAATACATCCTCCTTGGAAGCATTTTGAAACATTCCTAAAGTAGGTACCAAACTAAAGCACTGAAGTTGGATCTTTAATGCTGTCCTGAACTGATCTGTCCTGTTTGCAGTATCAGCTGTGTCACTTGCTGTAAGAGACAGCTGAATAGTGGGCAGTCCGTCTCACAGAAGAGTCTAAGTCCTTGTGAAACTCAGTATTTGAAAATCCCACCCTGGTCCACACAGCATAAAACAGGCTTTGGGATATTGTTTACAAGTCTGTCATGAAAGTTGCAAGCCTGGCAAGTCTTCAAGGAAAGCCTGAAACAACACCAACGTGATCTGTGTCATGCTTATTCATCTTTTCTCTGCAATTCAATCCTCTTTTTGCTTTCTCTAAAGCTTTTGTGAACACAGTGATACACACATGGAACGGAAACCATGGTTTATAGGTGGATTAAACTGGTAGGAAAGCTTTATATTGCTTGTTAAAACTTTGAATAGAAATCAACAAGCCCCAGCTGTGTGGAGCTGAGTTTTGGTTTTCCTTTGTTTCCAACTGAACAAGTGTCACAGCAGATCTCATGTCAGATCTTCTTCCTCCTGATCTCAGAGATCAGATAATTCTCCCTTCCTTTCTTGTAAGACTAACTTTTTGGATTTATAGGAGATTTTTTTTTTCAAACAAAAGTCTGATTTGTTTTGATGTCATTACTCTCCATCCCATAGCTTTTTGTCATCAGATTTTATTGGTATTTAACAAACCCATAATTTGCCTATTGTCCTTTCAAACACTGAAAACATAATGAAAAAATACCAAAATGTATTTACTTTAGAAATTAATGGGCTAGAATTGCTTTTCATTCCTTAAATAAAGTGGTATCATCTCAAAGCCGTAAGCAGCTGGCATCATAAGCAGCCCTGCAGTGATAAACAAATAAACCCTGTCAACAGATGCCGCCAACCTGGTTTTAGAAGCATTCTCAAAGAAAAGAAGGTATTTAAAATGTGGGGCTCTGAATTTTCACTTTAGTGACACAGTCCCCTCTCTGGCCAGAGAAGACAGCTGAACAACCCTTTTGAGCTCTGTGAGCAGAATAACTTCCCTTAGAATGGAAATGCTCTGGGCACAGCAGACAATCAGTTTTGCTCCCTGGAACCATCAGGGGTGATCACTAGAAAGCAGCACAAGATGATTACTTCCTCTGTGCTGGAAAAAGTCTACTCTAGTGTCTTTCACAGCATGCCAGTTCAGAGCTGTTATCATCAGGCAGGCTCCAATTGTGTGCCATAAAATGCATTCCATTTTTCCCACAGTTTTTACAAAAATGGGCTGAAGTTCAGGACGCATGTAGGCAGGGGCCTAATTTTCTGTCTCTGGTTTTAAGTCCATTTGCCTCTAATAATTCTTCTGGTGCAGCTGAATTTAGCAGAAAAGTCTTGATGAATCAGGGCTGAATGTAGTTCCCTGGGGAATAAAGACAGCCTTATCCTATCCCAGGTACCGGGCCAATTCCTCTAGGTCAGGTACAACACACAGGCTGCAGGGTGGAGGTCTCTGCTGGTCCTGTGGTGCAGCAGTGAAGGGGTTAATCTAACTTCCAAATTTTGGAGGAAACAGGCACTTCAAAAGCATTTTCCTAATATGGGATGTAGGAGAATGTCCTGTTTACTACGAAACAAGTCTGTTGTGCTTTGATGCTTTTCTACTGCCAGAAATACTATTATCTAGATTACAATTTATCAAGTTTTCTGGGTATTTCATACTGATAAGGTTTTATGCAGGATCATTACATATGAGAATAGATTTAATCCTGTTTTTAGTAAGCTTTAAGGACACTGAGGGATTATTTATGTAATAAGATGCAAAGTTGCTATGGAAAATGCTATAGCAACCTAACATCTTCACAAAACCAAGCAGCCACTTGTGACAACAGTCTAAATTTACATTTATTTTAGTGTTATTTTATTGACATTCTAAGTGCCTCCTTTTGACAGCATTCTAAAATATGTTTTGCATTCATGCTAGAACAAAATTAACAGCATGTTGCTGGAATGAAGATGATGCTTATAATTCTTGAAGATAATTTTAGCATATTTCATTTTGTGTAAATAGCATTAAAATAATAGCGAAGAGAAGCTCAGGTGCATCCCATCTATTTGTAATTGAGAAAACAATGTACATTGAAAGTAATATTTTACAAGTCAGTGAAAACTAAACTGCTTTTATTTGCTTCATATTGGAATGAAAATATTTGTAAGAAAAAAAAAAGATTTTGTTGTTAGAATTTATTTCAAATCCTATATCTTTTATTATAACTTTCCCAGTTCAGGATACAGGCTATAATTTTTCATGAGGTTTCATAAAACAGGGCATCATTTCTAACGTGTAAACTTATAGTTTGATAGGGGATTGCCCTATTTAAATGGAACATTCCTAAAACATAGGATAAAAATACACATTGCCCCTTAGCAGGTAAAATAAAAAGGGAAAGAATAAACAAACACAAAATGATGATACAGTCTGAACTCTGTCCTCTGCTCATTGCAGTTAATAATGAAACTCACATTGAATTCAATGGGAGCAGAAGCAAGCTCTGTATATTGATTTTCTCCATCCCCCTCCATTAAGAGTCCTGAAGTGAGGCTGTAACATTGTTGAAGTGGGATGTTGGCAGCAAAATCAATAAAAGACAATATTAGAACATATGCTGTTTGCAGCTTCCTCACAATCTGATATAGCTTGTATTAGCATTCTTCTCCAAATTACATTTCATGCTTTCTGTAAAGTGACCTTCCTTACAGTGTCCTCTCCAATATAAAACTTCTGTGCTTTTTCTTTCATATTTAGCCTTCAAGAGAATGAGCCCTATTTATAACGATGAAGGTGGTTGTTTCTGAACAGAGCACAAAGAACAGATTCCTTCAAGAGTGGCTTTAGCCTAAATGTTATTTCTGACCCCCAATGAAAGATCATTTCTATTAGTGTTTAAACTGAGACCTAGATCTGACATTTTCTTAATCATGCTGCCCTTTGTGCACTCTTGTTTTTAGAAGTCCTTCTCATCCTGGCACATCAGAGAATCTAGCAGATATTGCTTAAGGTGGAGATTTAGGTCCCTTCTTACCTTTAGGTGCCATTTCCAAGAATGATCAGCCATTGCCAACATGTCAGAGGAGATAATGTTCAGAAAGCAGAGTCTTTCCTAATGCCAGCTTCTAAGCTCATAATTGCAGGTTTGGGGAGTGTTCTTTTGTCATGAGACATGCAAGGAAGGGTGACTGAAGCTTCCAAAGCATTAAAAGCTTCCTTTTCAAAACATGAATCTTCTACTTCCTTGTGTGTCCAGCCGACTGGTAGTCTGTTATGTGGTTTCATGCCAGGAGATAAAAACACACCCAGCAGAGTTCCTGCTTGAAGCTACAGAAACCCCCAAAATACTGCTAGTTAGTGATGCTGTTTTACTTTGGTGAATGAATCTTAGATTCAGGGGAATTTCATGACGTCCTGCTCTTGCTTTGGATAAAGGCCATCTCAAGAAAATAAGCTTCTTACTAATGACAAATATCCATAGTATAGCATTTTCTTGACAATTATATTGTGGGATTTGATTCATAAACTTGAAAGCCAAGTGGATTCAAAGCTTCTTGGAGGTGAGTGATCTTCTTTTAGTCTTATTTGTATTTATATAAAGAGAAGAGAAAAGAGAAAAAACAAAGAACTGTCCTCTAGGATGTGAAACGACAGACTGAAGAACTAGATACTGCACCATTTTATTCCAGTTCTCTGGTAGTTCCAGTGTGCATCTCCTGAACACCAGCATACAGAAAGGTGGTTTGTTTTGTTGTTGGTGGGTTTGGGGGGGGGGGGGGGGGGGGGGGGGGGGCGTTTGTTTGTTTCTACATTAGAAAATTTTGTTGTTGTTGTTTGTTTGCCTTTCAGTGGGCAAAATAGTTTGCAACCTTTTGTTTATTTATCCAGCCCTCCAAATATTTAAAGCATTTCAGGTTTATTGGGTGCAAGAATTGTGCAAGCATTTCTATACAGCACTTGGATCCAGTGACTGTTGGGCTGCTTCTACGGTAACCAACTGTCCACTTCACATGTCAACCAGGTACCTCTCTGGAGGTCCTTGGGTAGTTGCTAGTTCCTAACACCATTTCCTTCATTGCTTCTTTGTCATGTGTCAGATACTAACTGTCTTCCTTCTTAAATTTGTCTGGAGACTAGTGAGGATTTTTAATAGTCAAGGAAGAACATGATTAAAAGCAATAACTCTCCCTATGTTTTTCTGAGATAGTCATCTGTCTCATATAATGTTTTTTGAAAGATTTTGAGATGTCTGTGCTGTAAAACCTTGATCCTACAAGCTGCTCCCTGCTTCACTCATGTTCTGCTCCACACCTGCAGATAAAATGTCCTAAGTTGTGGCTTACTCAGAAAATCTGTTACAAGGACTATTTCACACTTATCTCTTCAAAGATACACACTCTCTGCAAATTTCAATAAAATGTCTGATTCTGAAAGGCCTGGAAGTACCTAACTAAGCTCTGTAGAACACTGTTATCTACACGTTTGCAACACTTTTTTTTTTTTTTCAGAAGCTGAGAAAATACCTGCTAAACATGTTAAGTTGTGGAAAAGCACAGAGGCCTCTATTTGCATTTACTGAATATTCTGGAAGCAGAAGGAGGGGAGAAAAGGAGGTTTGGGCTTGCAGATACAACTCTTCTGAACACCATTCCTGTCACATAAGGGATAAATTGCTCAAGAAATTGTCTCTGAATGTAAGGGTCAAAAATTACAAGCTTCATGTCATCATTTGCTTATGCCTTCTAAGGCATAAAGGGGTAAAAATGTATTCTCATTTAAAATCCATTTTTATCTAAGGCAAAAGGAACTGAGCAAATATTTCAGTATTATTCATGATTTTAGAAGAAAAAATAACTCAGCCCTGTAATCCACTACAAGGTGAGAGAGGTAGCTGGATAAATGCTCTCCTGTAATTTAAGGTGCAATAGAATTTTTTTTCAAAAGTGGTTTGTCCTCACATTTCTAGAAAGCACTTTACATTTATGAACAATTTTTCCTATTATAAATCAGACTGATTCAAAGCACCACAGTCATTTAAACCACTCAGATCAGCTCTTCCCTAATGAATGTGACAAACAGGGATTAGCCTGCACACTGTCAAATTTGTTTCAATGTAGCAATGGCATTTTCTTCATAAATCCTACAGATTATTTTTTTCAAGTTCTCACAGTGGTGCTGAGCCTGCATGCAGTTCCTAGTTCAAAGGCCAACAGCAGTGATGCAGTCTTGTGTCTGTAAATGCCAGTGCTAAGACTGAGTAAAAATATAAGAGGCACTTCGACTCCTAAGAAGTAACCATCAGTGACCCACCTACATGGAGATTTACCTGTATACAATAATCCTTGAATATTCTAAGTGGTTTATGTGTCCCATGTACATGCAAGCATACAATACCTTTGTGCAATATATGTAAGATTATGTAACATGTATGAAACACTCAGCATTCATCAGCATCTCTTCTGCTATGCAGAGTTCAAATGTCTGTACCCTCAGCTGCAAAGCACCACTAGTACAGGCAGCATTTTTCATTACTGGGGTGGGAGTCAGTCATCAGTGCCACGTGGTATCATCCCAGTAACCAGGGCTTTTTTTCATTCCTCCACCCTTGAGACTAAATTTTCCTCTGCTCATTTTTGGTATTACATGAATACAGTAATTTTTAAAATATTGATTAGAGGAAAAAGCCACTTCTTTGTTAGCATCTTTAAAAAACAGTATCTGTAAAAGTGTTGTAACAGTCCTTTTTCTCAATTAGGAAAAAAAGTGGAATCTCTAAAAGAGATTTATTTGATTGATCATGTTTAAATGAGGCAGCAGTTACTGGTAAACACAAAGTATCAGAAAAATTCACCTCATAACAAACCAAATACACTAAAAAAGTGACTTTTTGTGAATTTTGAAAATACTCAAGAATTGCTACTGGTTTTGATCAGTTATACTCCTACATTTTACTATGATGGCTTTCTTCCTAACCAAGTAGACTAAAGTCCACCCATCAGAGATGTCTGTGCAGAGCCACATCTTCTTTTTCCTGTCTCCTCTTATACATAGACCAAGTCAGCTGGTATCAATGCGTATCATGGCTGGTGGTAGAAGAAATGCAACCCAAAATAGAGAGGAAGAAAAAGCCCTTTGCTTTAAAGAGGTGACCTGCAGAAACTGGTCTCAATGGGCCAGATTAACTAGCAACTGTCAAAATATCATTTAGAAGCTATGTAAGGTTCCTGTTCTCCAAAGAGATGCTGTCAAGTAAAATAAACCTAAAATGTGTCAGGCTTTAATATTATTGTAACTACGCGGTCTCTTCCAAACTCCAAATATTCATTTCAGTAATGTGATGTGACATCTTTGTTGGAAAAGTCCAAAATGCTTAATGCTGCAATTTACCTGGGACAGGTCTGGGTAACAGGGGACTAGAGAATGTACTGCAAAATAAGTATGAGTGAGGGAAGAGAGACACATCTGGCCATGTCAGGCAAGTGGGAAGTAAAAATGAGCAAATAGATGGACTAATGCATTTAGAGCTGGAGAAGAATTTAACAGGACCAGTGCAAAGGTAAGAGAGGAAGGTATAAAGAGAGGGATAGGAAGATTGGCTTAAAGTGGGAAATTAATCTTGCATCTTTGCAGCCCTTTGGAGAAAGCTGGAATGCTGTTCAAGTGTGTTTTCTGCAGCCAAGAGGTCCAGATCTGTTGCAAACTGTTCACTGGAGTCAAGGATCATTTGTAAGACTGTAGCAAGTAATCTGTGTTTTTATTCCTTGGACTGGCTAAAACAGCTGGATTAAGTGGTCTTGTTAGTGTTTTTAATTAAAACTCAGTTTGTGAGAGCATGATTAAAAAGGAAGAACTAATACTGATCCACAGTCTAGAAAGTTTGGGAACGACTATTCCAGAAACTTAAACCAGTGGTTTTCAGTTAATGATCTTTCTAGGCCTTTAAATAAAATGTGAGATATCATGGGACTCATCTTAATGCCACAGGAGTTGGCAGCACTGCTCTCTGGGGCATCCTTAGTCCCCTGCAAAGCCAGCATTTGCCTATGACTTTTTGTTATTAGTCCCAGTTGGACAATAATAGGTCCTCCCTTTCCCTTCACCATCTCTGGTATTTGCAAAGAGATGTGCTTCATTACACAAGAAATAATAAGCCTTCATAAATTACTGGTGAACCACAGGTAGTAAACCTAGGAAAGAATAGATATTCCTAATGTCTGCTAAGCAGGGAGGAAATTTGTAAACTGAGAAAAATCTCTTGTCAGAGAAGAAACACTTTCATTTCTCAAATGTGAAGAGGTCTCTCCTGAATGGGATGGATAAAATTGTGATTACTAGTCTCATAGAATCATAGCATGGCTTGTGTTGCAAGGGGCCTTAAATATCATCTAGTTCCAACCTGGCCTTGAACACTGCCAGGGATGGGACATCCACAGCTTCTCTGGGCAACCTGTGCCAGTGCCTCAATACCCTCTCAGTAAGGAATTTCTTCCTAATATCTAATCTAGACCTGCTTTTAGTTTGAAGCTGTTCTTCTTGTCCCCTCACTACATGCCCTTGTAAATATTCATACTCCAGCTTTCCTAGAGGCTCCCTTTTTTTTTCCCTTCCTTCCTTCCTTCCTTCCTTCCTTCCTTCCTTCCTTCCTTCCTTCCTTCCTTCCTTCCTTCCTTCCTTCCTTCC
>VZUI01057816.1:0-75081 GCA_013401135.1 Cettia cetti | reverse complement strand
CCCCCCCCCCCCCCCCCCCCCCCCCCCAGAAAATCCTCTACTGAAATAATGCATTCAGCTTATTGGTTCTTTAGAGTACAAATTTTCTGTGCTAAAACCAAATGCAATACTGAACCAGCATGTTGGGTTACATGTCTGTGTTAATCGTGTGGGAAGAAAAATTAAAAGAACCAACCAAAATCAGAAAAAACTTATTTAAAATTAATTTATAGGGGAAGTTCAGAGTTCAGAGTAGAAACAGCAAGTAAATAACTGCTTGCAATAAATATCTATTCATGTTCTTTCGTAGTGTGTCTGCGATGACAAAATAACACTGACATGAATATGTATGTTGCTTTAACTATGCATTTGAAGAATATTCCTCTAGTAGCTAATTTCTGTGCCAGAGGCGAGAAAGGCTCTTTTACCATTTATTTGACTAATGCTGAAGATCTTTCTATTTCACCTCATCTAGTTCTGATGATACAACCACATTCTCCAGTAAATTCTGTCTGAAATAATTGTGTTTATGATCTGGTTCTTCTCCTGGAGGGGCTAATAAAGTGGAAGAGTCAGCCACCACAGCGTTTGGGGAATAAATTTGATGAATAGGCATTCTAAACAGAGTGGAATCACTTGTGGTTTTTAACCTCTGTTTTATAACCCACAGGGAGAAATTGTTCTAGCTGAAATATCTAAAATCTTTGAACCACAGCTAGTAGGGAAAAGGACTGATACACTGCGTAAGAAACTAAAATAACCATGGCATGTGCCACACAGCAGCTGTGTAGAAGGAGGACCCCTGAGAAAACTGATAAATTAGAATGTGACTTTTACAAGCTAGAGCATGCTCTGACCACTAAGCTCTACAAGGCATGGTCTTTAGAGAGGTTATAAGTAATTTTTTCAGTTTAATTTTTGTAGAGTGTCATCAAAAAGAGAGTTAATACAGACTTTTTTTTCCAAATGTATAATTTTACATTGAATTTTTCCCAAGTAATGTCTAATCAAGACCAGAATTAGTTTTCCATCGAAGATGTTTTTTTTAAGCATCAGAAGCGTTAAGCATCAGAATAGATAAAATTTCACAGTGTATGTGATTCCCATTACTTTTAATCTAGTATTTTCAAATTATTTCCATTAATATCTCAAATTTGAATGAAAAAAGCTCCCATGTTTGTAATATGTGTATTTTTTTTCACAAGATTCAGAGAGGCAGGGAGAGGGGGAAATCCAATTTCTAATGGAAAACATGAGCTAGAAGTTCAAAGTTGTAACAAGTCAGTGGAGAAATAAAGACAATATGCTAGACAGTCAATACTTAAGTCATACAGAAAATTATGGACTTCATGAAAAACACGTGAGTTTTTGAACGAGTAAAATATTTTCTGGAATCATATATATCAAATTGAAGATTCTCTGCGCTTCCTTTAAGAGGAATAATTTTTTTTTTGAAGACTTACCCTGTGGAGCCTTTAAAAGTTTGTAGTACTGTCAAATGTAAGATCGTCTGACTGCTCCTTTTTTTTCAAGAATATGGAGAAATGTGAATAGCATGGAAGAGTAAAGCCTTTTGCTTATAACACAAAAGCTCATCTTTTCAAGTTTTATTTTGGTTTTGTGCATAGAAGACATGATAAATGTATCTGTTAAATACTGCTGAATAAAAGTGAATTCTCTTGCTAGAAATCTACTTGTACTGTTCTAATCTACCATGGTAATAGGAAGTATGTTTTATGGAGATAACCTCAAGAACTTTATTCTGGAAAATGATCATAGACCTCTCTAAAAAAAGGTAAGGGTAAAATTGGAATATGCATAAAAATAACACTGAATATTAAAACTTTCCCCAATGAGTCAAAATCAGTAATATGAAATATTACATTAGAAAAATATAATAGATAAAAATTTATAATAAATATTTTTATATAAGAAATATCAATATCAAAATGTACAATAGTCATAAAATACAGGAGTCTCATGCTTCATTGTGGACAACTGCAATCACAAAAGAATTTTAAAAAAAAAAGTCAAACTCAACACATACTGATACTTAAATAAAAGTTTGGGGGTTTTGTATGGCCTAGAAAGAGAAGTAGTCTGGCAGAGAATCTGCTGGTAAGTAGCTTTCCTTTCCAAAGGCTTACTATGCCATGGAGGATTTTGAATCATTAGCACAAATATTTTGCTGTTGCAAAAACTAAATAAGTAACTGAGCTGTTCTGATCAGCTTGCTCTGAAATACACTTCATTCAGAGTAATAACACTACACTACTACAACTAAAAGCCAGCATGAATTTTCTGAATTGAGTCAGTATCAAGATTATTAGAACAAGCAGTTAAAGTCTATAAAAATTAACAAAGAAAGCTTGAATCAGCAATTGTGACTGTGTAATCTGTTGTCTAAAGCTAAATAGCAATGTCATAGATGACCCCCGTGTTTGGAAATGATTTTTCCTAACAGCATGAGCTACTTATTTGCACTTATTTGTTTAGAGAAAAAGTAAAAAGAAAAATTCAAGATCTGGTAGATCAGGAAGTTCTGAGTTTCTGTTGGTTCTATTGCTCAAGGTACAGTCTTATTGAACATACGGTTAGAGTCATGCCTGAACCTAATGTTATTAACAGCCTTACTTCACATTTGCCAAGAATGTAAGTTCTGGCCTCTACTGTCATACCTTTAAGTTTCACACAATAGTCTAAATGACAGTTTATTAGAGTGCTGAATACATAAATGACATAATTTAACATAGAATACAAGTAGATAGGATGAGTATACCAGGGCCAAAATGCAAAGCTAAAAGCATACAAAACATCCTAGAATACCGGCAACTTTATTCATATCATAACTAAATTTCCTGTGGGTAATAAGGAATCACCAATATGTGTTAGTCAGAAATAACTAGAATGGTCAGTACAGATTCCCAAAAGCAGCTCTGCTTGCTGTAAATCAAGACCCGACAAAACTTCAGGGATACATAGCAATTCCCTGCAAAAGAATTCTGAAAACAGTCTTGAAATCGAATGGTATCTTAGTGACATTACACACAAAGAAAAAAAAAGAATTTATTATTCATTTTGGAAAAAATATATTAATCACCTTAAAATGGGATTTCATGTTTAAATGAAAATGTTTTCATGTGCAAATATATTGGGGGAAAATGGTTCTTCACTTCAGTGAAACAGGCCTAGGTCATGGCTTGAATTCCTACAGGAAATTAAACAGATGAAGTCCAATTTTTCTTTAGGAAGTTTCAAAATTCATAACTTAAATACAAGTGGAAACCTGAAAAAACGCAATTATACATGAGCTTTGTCTCAGCAGAGCAATCAGTGGAATCAGTTCATGAAAACCCCATGTGAAGGCCAGCAATAAATTTATGCCTTGAATTCTCACAACTGGCACGTTTATGCAACCTGACAAGTACCTGTCCAGATTATTTTATTTTCCAGGTAATTATCTCTTAATTTTTAATATATGGCAGCAATTATAAATACATATATCTATATATACATATATCTCTATATGCTATGCATTGAACTTCACCCTGGGGTTTGTTTTCTATATTTTTGAGAGTAATTACCAAGTTTGTTTCTGCGCGTTAGAAATTAAAACAGCGAGAAAAAAATGAAAAGTAGAAAGGGACAAGTCTATTGCCTGGTGTTATAAACCGTTCCTATAACACTGAGATATTTGTTTCTTTCATGTATTTCAAAAACTTTACCTAGCAACAATGCTTCTGTGTGTGAGAAACACTGGTCTATCAAATCCTGTGCGACATCACTGTGGAGCTTCTGACACCAGGAACCACTAGATTTTCTCTTTGTCCAAGTGTATTCTGCAATAGATCTAAAGTATTACAAGGTAGATTGTTTTTTGGGTTTTATTTTTCCCTTGACCCATTTTCTTAATCTTATTATTTTGTGTTTTTAACCTTTTTTTTTTTCCCCTGGCATTTCTTTTGTTACTTCTGATGTACTCAGTTTGGCATATGCTTTAACAATGACTGCCATTATTTGTCAACCTTTGTGAAGTAAAATTCCCAAAAATTTTCTGCTATTCTATCTTAAAAGAATTTTTTTTATATTTGCAGAATTGGTGTACTGTTTTGGTCATCCAGTTCCAGATTTCTAATCATCTATAGATATGCAATCTGAATACCTTCATGACTAGCAACACAGAGTATAGTATTTAGCATATTTTTAGCTTCATGTACTTGGTTCTTCCGTAAGAACTGATCTAAAGGCTGTCTTTGCATCATACTTATACTAGGAGAATTTGGATTTACTGTTTCTCAACATGACTTAAATAATGAATTTAAACAATAATGCTTTTTTTTCTAAGAACTTTATGAGTGACCTGAAAGTCACTCATAACATAACCTTTGAAGGTTATGTTTTCCTAACATAACCTTTGAAACCGCAATACTCATTTATGCATAAAATGTACAATAATTCCCTAATGAACTTTTGTTTACATGCCAGAATTAATACTAGGCACCTAACATGTCTGATTTACAGGCAGCAAGTATAGCTGCAGGTCAAATTAAATTATATTATCATGAGCTGTCACAGAAGCTGCATAAAGAATAACCACAATGACCAAAAAATTTAAAATTCGGATTCCATCTACAGAGGGTCAGTAAAGTTCAGCCCAAAGGCGGTAGATCCAGGAGGTCCGGATGCCTCTCTCCAGGAAAAGCAAGATGGATTTTATGCATAGCAAAATTGCCATATGGAACAGCTTGCAAGTGAAGCTGAAAGGCATAAGAACCTCTGAGAAGAAAATCCCACATTTTTTTTTTTAGGGAAGAATAATCATGCTGATTAGAAAGCATTTTGCAACAGACACTTCCTGCACCACTTTCAGTGCTTCTTATTGTCTGTGCATTTAGTTAAGAGAAATGAGTTATTATACCTTTCCTTTTAGTTCACAGCTTCTTACAAATTTCCTTGAGCAAATCAGTTAGAAGAGATTTGTTGCTGGACATCCATCTATGGAAATTTCTTAAATGTCTGTTTATATTTATGGAAATCCAGTCTATAAGGTGTCTTTAGCACTTCAATTTAGTACTGTAATTAGGACTAAACAGTGCCATGTTTCATATGTATTGCAGGTCAAGTCAATGTGGGGTTGGCGTGTAAAACAAGAGCAAGGACATTGCAATTCATCTTCCAGTAATCTTACTTCTTGTGTTGCCTTGAAATTTCAAAGTTTTGGGGTGAATATTAAATAATATTTATTAAGAACATGATTTCTATACGAAACCTCCAGAAATTCATGACAATTACATAGCAGGATTGCAGATTATCTTATATCATAGAATCATATAATGGTTTGGGGTGGAAAGGATCTTAAAGATCATCTGGTTCCAACTCCTATGCCATGGACAGGAACACCTCCCACAGCAGGCTGCTCAGATCTCCAGGCAACCTGGCCTTGAACACTTTCAAGGACAGGTCACACACAGCATTCCTGGACAGCCTGTTCCAGTACCTCACAATCCTCACAGTAAAAAAATTTCTTCCGAAGATGTAATCTAAATCAACTGTCTTTCAGATTAAAGCCTTTCCCCCTTGTCCTGTCACTACACAACCTTGTAAAAATCTCTCCTCATCTTTCTTGTTATAGGTTCCCTTCAAGTACTGGAGAAAGCTGAAGTGTGGTGACCCCAAAGCCTTCTCTGCTTCATCTGAACAAACCCAATTCTCTCAGCCCAGTATCTTCATGGGAAAGGTGCTCCATCCCTCTGATCATTTTGGTAGTCTCCTCTGAACTCGGTCCAAGAGGTGCCTTTCTGTGCTGGGACCCCAGAGCTGGATGCAGAGCAGAGGGAGAGAATCCCTTCCTTCCCCTGCTGCCCACGCTGCTTTGGATGCAGCCCAGGACAGATTTGGCTTTCTGGGCTGTGAGTGCTCATGGCCAGGGCATGCCCAGCCTCTCATCCACCAGCACCCCAAGTCCTTCTCACAGGGCTGCTCTCAATGCCTTCATTCCCAGTCTGGATTGATACTCGGTGTTGTCCTGACCCAAGTGCAGCCCCTTGCACTGGGCCTTGTTGAACCACATGAGATTCCCACAGGCCCATTCCTCAAGCTTGGCCAGGTCCCTCTGGATGACATCCCATCCTTCAGGAGTGTCACTGCACTACTCAGCTTGGTATCATCTGTAGATTTGCTGAGGGTGCACATGATCTCTTCATGTATGTCATAGGAGCAGTCCCAATTTGGATCCCTGAGGGACACCGCTTGTTACTGATGTCCTTTGGGATTCTGAGCCATTGACCACCACCCTCTGGATGTGACCATCCAACCGACTCTTTATCCACCCACAAATCACTCATCAAATCCATCTCTCTCCAACCTGCAGCGAAGGATGTTTTGGGGAACAGTGTCTAAAGCTTTACATAAGTCCAGACAGAAAACATCCCTGGCCCTTCCACTGTCCACTTGTCACTCCACTGTAGGATTAGGCTGTTTAGGCAGGACTTGCCCTTAAGAGGTTCCGGTATCAGATGCTGCCCTGAGTACTGAGCCTGTGATGCACATACATGTTGAATCAGGAGAGAGAACAGATTTCAGCTCTTGCAGTGCTGCCATCAAACGCTATTTCAAAGGCACTTCTGCTTTTTCTTTTTCTTTCTGTGCCAATCATTCACAATCCCCCCAGAGTCAGGCCTAGACAGGGAAAAAAATTCTGACTCTGTTCTGAAGTCTGGGAAGGAAGCAGCTAGGAAGTCAGAGGATGCAAAGAAGTTTTTACCTTTTAACAGTACTAGGTCAGGATACCTCTTGTATGGCATAAATTGCCAAAGTAACTGAAAAATGTACCAGGAGTATTAGTAGATGACAACCATCTGCCAGTTCAAAGTTAACACTCTCCAATTTCTTTCTAGGAAGAAAAAATCCTTCTACTTCTCAAAAAAGAAGCTTACACTTGCAAGCACTTAGAAACCTGCTTAAATTACTTATATCGACCTAAACATCTACTGTTCATATGTAAATCCTTACATACACTATTTTAAAATAATTTCTTCTGTGACTTCCTTTGTATAACACATCACCAATATGTAATTGGGTTGTCAGCTCAGAAACTGCACTAGATGTTAACAAAGACAGTAGGTATGGTATAGGGACAAACAAGAACTAATTTCTATCTTCATCCAGGCTGTCTGCAATTTTTGGGCCTTCTTGTGGTTGTTATTTAGTTACATAAGTAATCGGCAAAAGAAGCAAAATAAGCATCTTAAATACTTCTGAGACATTTATCATTAGCTTGAACATTAAGGAGAAGTGAAAAGAGTTAAAGCAAGCATTTAGAAAGGGGTATTTTTATGCATCTCAGTATTTGCATCTTTTGCCCTTCAAGTGTAATAAGGAGTAAGAACTTAATAACAACTATTCTCAGGCTGTTTTCTAGGAAATCTTGAATCAAGTGCAAGAAAAGACAAGAGTTCAGAGTTCTAGCAACCTGAGCTTTTACGTCACTATCATCATTAGGAAGAGGTGATTCACTGTTGTTTCACTCCTCTAATAGGATTTGCAGTTCTTGACATTTATTGTGATTAACAACATTCATACACATTCGTACAGCTGCTTGACAAAAATGTTAAATATACATATTTTTCATGTCAATTCTGAAAAAAACCCCAGCTAAATACTGCCTATACTATTTCCTACCAAATGCTATGTGGTATAAAAGGACCTTGGAAATAAATGAAAAGCTTTGTGTGTACACGGAGGGGCGGGGGGAAGTGCTCTTTTTTCTTGTTAAGGAACATATCAGAAAGAAATCTAGCATCATTTACCCGGGTAGCAAAACTCTGAGTGTCATATAATGTTGGGTTTTTTTCAGGATGTATAGATTTTTCTAGAATTTCAAAAGCTAGAATTTTTCTAAGTTATGTGAATGTTTACTAATATTAATTTCACAAGGATGTGTTAATTTTAAAAATACCTCCTCTCATATTCACTCTTGTATAACTTTTATATAATAACATTTATAAAGTTTACCCTCCTCATTTCAGGTCCTTATATAATCCCTTTCGTCCTGTCAGCTATACTCCCCTACACCAGATCTGTTGTGTACTGCTCTTGTTCTCAATTTTGATCCACTTCAAGCTTGTCCTCTTCATATTGTAAATTTAGAATTAATTTATTTGCTCAACCTGCATTTTGTTTGTCTGATTTCCTAGAAATTGAAATCACTTAACCTGGGTGTTTTAGAAACCCAGAAGAATGGAATTCCATACTACACAAAAAAAAAAGTGCCTTAAAATATTTTTAAGTAAGATATATTAGTCAAACTCGGTGACTTGTGTGATAATGGCTGGAAGAGCTTAAAACCAAAATCACATAATTCCTCTTCTTATGAAATTCTCAGTTTGTGTTGGCTAGAGACATTTACTTACACCTTTTTGGCTGTGGGTTTGTTTTGTTGGGGTTTTTTTTGTGGGGTTCCTTTTTTGTTGGTTTTGGGTGGGGGGTTGTTTTGGTTGGGTGGTTGATAGGTTGGGGTTTTTGTTGTTATTTGTTATTTGACATTTTTGACTTTGGGGAAGGATTTTTTTTTTTTTTGGTGTACTCAAACTTTTTATTAACTCATTTATCTTAAATTAAAAAACTTTCACATCTCCTGCAAACCAGCTGTGGGTTAATGTGTGAGCAGCTGAATGCAGTATTCTGAAGCGGGAAGTGAATAATAATGCTGCAAAATATTGCTGCATCCAATTGCTAATTGTTTCCTGATGACTTTGACAGCTGCAAGATATAAGATAATAGAGCCTACATGGTTATTTTGTAGATTTATTACTCATTCTGTTTGATCAATGAGCTTTTAGCAGTTCTGAGAATTGTTTCTTTCTCTGTGAAAATTCTTATTCTAAATTCTATTGTTCCAATGGAAATAAACACAACTCATTTGTGGTCCTCCCTATGCTGGAGAAATTTGCATACTGGTGACTGAGGTGTTTCTGTAAATGGAATTAAAAACACATTGCTGAGAATGTACAGGAGTATTTACCAGAATATTACCATTCATGTGAATTGTTCTGGATCCAATTTTTTTTTGCTTTTTAGCTATGTGAAGACAAATACCCTGAATATCCAGTAGAATAAGGACAATAAGAAAACGAATTTCATTCATGTAATTACCTGGATTTGATTTTCTCAGCTCCCCAGCTGTGTATTCTCTAAGATAAGCCAGTCCTTCCCTAAATACTACATAACTTTTTGTTTTGCTCTGCTGGAGCACAGTTCACGTTAATTCTTACTTACTAATCCTAGGTTTCAATTCAACGTACAACTAAGTTCTGTTACTGCTTGCACTGAACTCCATAGAACAATTATTAATGAAAGTTTCCAAATGAATGTTACAAAAACATACATAAAGGAACATTTTCACAAACTATTGCATGGAGATTCATTGCTTATTTACCGTGACCCACCAAGCTGAGTCAGACAATGTAGGATACGCTAAAGGCATTTATCATTAAAATGAATGTAGATAAACTATGGTCAACGATAACAATGCAGGAAGCACTATGTGTCAAAAATCTAAGTGGTAATGATTCACCTGCTCTGCAAGTCTACTCTGCATATGAACATGTCCAAAAATGCTCATCACAGATGCTTCTAAGTTGTTGACTTCTCAATTTCTTCTGCTGGGATAAAAGAGAAAGGCGTAATTACAAACCTCAGTAAGATCATCTAGTTTGCCAGTATGACAGCTCTTGCTCAAAGCTCACACTGGGACAGAATTCTGTTGTTATCATTTATTAACAATGACTGTTTCATGATTTAATACACATTCACAATATTGTACCATAAAGGTGACTATTTAGGTGCATAAATATTGATTATTTCAGAAACTGTAAATTTTCTTGTTTGCAATATCATTAAAGCACTTTTCTACTCACAAAGAAACTGAATTTCAATTACTATCCTTTTTCTTCTAAAAGGAGATAAACTCAGTATTTTAGGCCAACTTCATTTGCAAATGATTTTGTATACAAAGACTAATCCCTCTGGCAGATGGATGACGGTTAGTCCTTAATTGGAAATTAATTTTGCTACATCAAATATTCATATTAGCATTTTGCCTCTTTCTCATTTCACACATTTTACTTAGCATTGAATATTTTTTCAAAAAGCATTTTTAACCTAATAATAATTAGAATCTTCAAGGATACTTGGAGCTATTAGCCACATTCTGCAATGTTTTTCTAATTACTTGGTATGGTCATCTGTCTGCATTTATCAATGTACCTTTTTATTTCAAATAAATGTAAATATTTAAATGATGTTTTTATATAAACCCCAAGGACAAGTGATTTTGTAATTTCAAACTGGCATAGGTCTCCTTAAAAAAAACCCAAAACACAAACATGATATCAGCATATCATAGACTTGGATGAAATGCTTATGTATGCATTACAGGCAATTTATTGATTTTCAGCTAGCCTTTCTAAGTAATTCATGAGCTCTGATTTTACTTGATTTTGATTAATTCATGAGGCCAAATTTCCTATTTCTCCCAACATGACTTTAAGATTGAATCCATTACAGCCAGTTATTCAATAGCTTCAGTGAAATAAAATGCAGGAAAATTCATTTGGACTTCCATTTTCTTTTATTTTTATCATCCCAACAGAATGGGAGAACTATTAGATTAAAGTGGTAGCCTACCAAATCATGCCAGTTCTTTCAAGGGGTAGCTAGCAACAGGTCACTCATACAACTTTATGGGAGTGTTCAGCTTCATAATGATCAGATTGTATTCAGAAATTATCAAAAAAAACCCACTTAAAATCTGAAATAATTTTGATATGTCTTGAAAATGTAGTTGCTTTTTGTAACATAAAACAACCCGAGTTTGCATGAGCAATGATACCAAGGCACAGCAGACAGAACTTAAGATGTTTTCAGAAATCCATTTTTATGGATTTATATCAACCAATAACCACAGGCTTCACAGGAAAGAAGTCCTGCCAGGTCTCTGTTGCACATTGCTCTGAAGGTCCATAAGGGGAATGGCATGTAGTCTTACACTGTCCCTGTGGACTACAGGAAAACAGCATATTTATGGAGTCTGTTAAACATACAGAGAAATTGTTGGTCTGTTTAACTTCTGCCCCAGCTGTTTGTTTAGGAACAAAGACACAAACACAGGGAATATTGTGAATTTGGAGGGGCCCACAAAGTATTACTGAGTCTAATTCTTAAGTGAATGGCCCCTATAGGGATTGAACACAGAACTCTGGTGTTATTGGCATCATGCTCTGACCACCTGATCTAATCTCAGGGTCTTACTGCATGATTTTCAAAGTTCAGAAAGTTTAATTTTTGGCCCACCTCCAGTTCTGAGCATCCCAATGACAGACCTGCTCATCTCTCCACTGTCTCCATGGCTGACTGAGGTTCCAAAGGTACACATCAGTTTAACTGTACAGGACATTCCTCAGAGCAGTATTTATTTAATATCTTCCTTCATTCAATTTTCTGAGGCCTCTGACACAATTTCAGGAAGGAGAAACTTGTTGGCATTGAGCCATTTAATCTTTCTATGTTTTAGCACATGTACTGTCTCACTACAGGTGTTCCTAAACAAGGAATATAAAAACAGGAAACAGAATATACATTCTAGCAAAAAAGTGAATATAATATTTTGTTACATTTTTAAATTAGACCATTTTCAGTGGAGTTAATTTTGAATTTTCCTTCCATAAATCTTAAAAAAACCCCAAAACCCCACTATTTTAAATTTTAAAACTGGGTCATTTTAGGAAACTAATAAAATGATCTGCCTTATGATCTCAGAACTTGAAGGAAAATAATTGGAAAACAGTGTATACATACCAGAAGCCATTCTTTGCTTCTGGTGTCACTGGCTGATAGATGTTTCTGAGTTTCCACTACTGGTGTTCTGCAAGTTAAACTCCCCCCACAATCTATTTATTAATTTATTATGTCCTACAGTTCTTAGTAGGGGATAACACAGTGAAAGTTTAAAAACCAGAAAGAAGGACAGGATGATCAGGAAAATTTTAGAAAGAAAAACAAGACTCTCCAAATTTCAAGGTATGTGGCTAAAGTAGCTCTATTCACCGGCCTTGCTCTTCTGAAGAATCTACCTCAAACACCTCCACAGATCTACCCTTGTTTAAAAAAAGATTATAGAAATGAAAAGATGCAAATAGTACGTCCTGATTGCAGAGATTGTGTTTTAATATCCTGCTACAAAAATGATATAATTCTTTTGGGGTGTTTTTTTGTTTTGGTTTTTTTTTTTTTTAATTTCATGTTGGCATGCACTAGCATATCACTTGCTAAGCTACTTCAGGAAATCTAGCCTTTAAATATCTGTTTAGGCATTTTGGCTTATAATAGATGAAGAGGGAAGTACCCCAATATTTTTGAGGAGGCAGACCAAGTAGCATAACCACACCAATGTGGCTACATACGTTCTCCTTTATTGTTGGTGAAATGGCAGCTTATATACAGTTTAATATTGTTTACAAAGCAAAGCGTTCCCTCATTGGCATGCAGCATACAAAAATGTAAAGAAACATTGTTTACTTTTCACACTTAAGGTGGCTAAAGTGCCCAGACTAACAGCTATCCCAATCACCTCCTAATTAACTTACTATCTTTCCCACATACCTTAACATAGTTTCTCACTGCGCCACAAGTCTAGTTAATTTTAACTGCACCACTCAGGCCTGTTCTTGGGCCTAGGCTGAAAGGGCTCAGGCCCACTGGGCCCAAGCTGGGTTGCCCACCCTAATTCAGGAGCAGACCATGCCCCTGCTCTCTAAGAAATTCTGCTACAAATAGATATCCCAAAATTCTGTTTCCAATCTTCACTTTCTTGAAAGTCTCTGTTTCCTATATACAGAAATACTAACAAAAACTGTTTTCAGTATAAGCCATAAAGCTCCATTTTTACATCTGCTCATAATGATCCAAGTATTTGCTGTTGTTTTGTAACTTTAGGATGAATGTTTTTATGTAAAAAACCCTATGATTTTATACTATCTACGACAGAGTCAGTCAAGAAAACAGCTTGACACTTCCTTGACCAGAAGAAAGATGCCATCCCCTTCCCCAAGATCAGCAAAGTGCTACACTACAGAGGAAGAAATATTTGCCTGTCAAAACTTAGCCCCAGTTGTCAACTGAACCCCAAGCAGACACTGAGTCACTACCCTCCAGGGGGAAAAAGCAGGGGATCATAGAAGTGAGAAAACTTGTGGGTTGAGATAAAGATAATTTAATATGGAAAGCAAAAGCCAGGCACACAAGCAGGGCAAAACAAGGAATCAGTTCACTGCTTCCCTTTGGCAGGCAGGTGTTCAGCCATCTCCATGAAAGTCATCCTTCATCACATGTAAGGCTGACTCAGAAGGCAAATGCCTTCATTCCAAATAGCCCTTCCTTCTTCTTTTCCCCTCTTTATATGCTGAATATTACACCATCTGGCCTGAATTGTCCTTTGGGTCAGCTGGGGTCAGTGTCCTGGCTGTGGCCCCTCCCAGGCCATTGTGCACTCCCATCCTGCTCACCGTGGGATGGGTCAAGAAGCAGAAAATACCTTGTCCCTATATAAGCACTGCTCAAAAATAACAAAAATACCCCTGAATTATTAACAGTGTTTCCATCACAAATCCAAAACACAGAACTATACTAGCAGCTCTGAAGAAAATTAACTCTATGCAGACAAAATGAGAACGTGCAAAAAGAGAGGAAACAATAATATTATGCAAAAATAATTCTGAATATTAGTCACAAAATAAGAGAATTTGTGTGATATATTTATTTTAAAATCCCATAAATTAGTTTTTACTTACTTATCTAAGTACATGTTACAGATTATTTTTAAGGCTGTTCAGGACAGAGAGAATTTAAATGAACATATGAGAACACAGCAGGATTGAAAATAAGCCCATGTGTTTATGTGTCTAAAACAGAATTTAAATGCTAATTTTAGGTACCCAAGAGATCCTAACAAACTATAAAAAAACTGGCTATGTGGTCCTTGTGACTCATTCACTTGGCATGTCTGACCACTAGCACAGAAAAGCATTTGGAGCCTGAATGTGAGAACTGAAAATTTTGTGTATCTTCTACTTTGCTGGCAAAGCAGACTTGGCAGCAGTTCTCATTGGATCCTCAGTATGCACATAATGCCTAACTGTATATTCCTGAAGCTGTAGGTACCTTATTGTTTTTGAAATTACCTGGAAACACCTTGAAAGTAGAACAACTCACTACCAAGTAGTTAAAGCCCAAACTTCACAAACTGCACTTTTTTTTAGCTTTTCATGCCGCCTATTTTTATTTAACACTATTTCCTGTCTGTGTGGGCAACTATTCTTATTCTTGTGAAGTGATACTGGTGATGCTGGTTGTCTAAGGGTTGGGAAAGTTTGTGTTATATCCATTGTTATAGAGGTTTGAGGAACCGAAATGTTAATGATTAATATTTATATTATATTATTTATATATATTATTAATTTATTAAAAGTGTCATTAAAAGCAGCAGGTGCTTTGCTGAAGATGCACATAGTAACCACAGGTGCAGAGGAGGTGATCACTCATCCTCAGAGGATACAAGCTGCGTTTGAGATAGATGAGGGAAGAGGTCAAAAAGAAGCAGATACCATGAGGTGGGATACTGCTTTTTATCATGCTAATGTCCTCCTTTACACAAGCGGCTCTCTTGTGAAAACTCCCCTCCAGGGAGCAACCAGGACATTCACACACGTCTTGAGGGTTTTCATCCCTTCTGACAGAGTGGAACTGCTCCACTACGCTGATGTGAGAGGCAGCGGTCATGTCCTAGGAGGGGTTCTAAGCCATCAAAGGCTCCTGAAGTGGCCCCAGACTAATTTCTGAGTGCCTTCCACCTGCACATGATCCACAGCATTGCAACAGACCACAGTGTTGCAACAGTGTGAAACTCCCCTCTCAGAGGGGGTGAATTCTCACACAGAATTCTCACATACAGGGAATTCTCACATACAGGATATTCTCACAAAGAACTCAGTTTATATTAACCCACTGAACTCTGTGTTTCATGGGCTTCCCTTGTCCCTAGGGGGTCAGGACTGCAACCATCATTTCAACTAGAGGACATCAAAATTGTAACAATCAAGTCTTGTTCTTTCTTGCTTTCTTTTCTTTATACTTCTTCTTAAATATTTTTTATGCTTTTATATTGCTATACTTCTACAGATAATAACCAAACCCACTATATGCATCCTTTTCATAGCAACCAAATTGTTCTAAAATAAACCCTACACATACACGCACACACACACATACACGTGTGTCTCTGTGTGTGTGTGTCTGTGTATGTGTGTGTGCGCCTATTTATTTGTTTGTTTGTTTGTTTGCTTGTTTGTTTGTTTGTTTGTATGGAAAGAAGAGCCTGAGTTACCATCACCCTCAGGGGTGAGTTGTAACAAGAGGGAATTCTCTGGTACTGCCAGCCTACTCTTTCCTTGATGAAAAGTGTGCCTTCTTTGCCCGTGCAGTACAGACATGTAAAATTGTTTGCCTTTCCGCTCATCTTCCTTGTAGTGCAGCAAGGCTTTTACAATGACACTTTTTATCTACAGCAAATCCTGACTTCTCTGTCTATTTGTCTTTAATTAGAGCTCCTCTCCCTGTCTTTCTCCATTACTTGGTGAATTCTGGTGTCTGATTTATGAAATCAGTTGTCAGGTGCCAAGCAGAACAATCCTGATAAGCAAAGCATGTATTTAGGAAGAGGAGGCTATTGAGTAACAGCAGATATATCCTTGCTTTCATTATAGAAGTTATTATAGATGTGCTAAAACACTGCAAAAATCAACCATCAATCAAAATTTTTGTTAGCTGGTATGTAATGATTTGGTGTTGTTTGAACTACATATTACAATCAAAAGAATGTAACAGGTTGAAAAGCCCATTAAGCCCACTGAAGGAAAAACATTGAAAAATTATTTTCTTCAACTCATGTGACAGTTAAAATCAAGTCAAAATTTACCCATTATCAGATGAAGGAAAGCAAAACCACTGAAAGGACACCATCAGCATCTCTTAACCCACTCTACTGTGGAAATGTGCAGTGAAAAATAAGGTGACATATGCTGGCATGCATCAGATTCTGATTTCAATACACCAATTTTTCAGGTTTTTAAATTAAAAGCTTTTCTTACTTTACTACAAATAATTGATGATGGGATCATGCTCTTTTTTTCTTAGTGTGACAAATATGCTGCTTGATTGGCCAAATTTTCCCTGTTGCACTATTCATTTTGTCACTGCCACTTTTTGTGAAATGCTCCTAAAATTCAGTCCACATTTTGTGATTAGGTCTGCATTCATTAATTTTTCATTTTTTGACTGAGTGAACTTTCTACTGATATGCAGCCTTCACAGTTGAAATGCAGAAATTTGTGAACTATTTTAGTCATCTATCCTTTCAGAATATGATTGATTAGTATACATTTATTTTAAAATATATTGTGATTATTTATATATAGGGTTAAATTTTTGTCATTTCAGATTTCTACTTCCATGAGAATTTGTTGTTGAATTTTCAGTACTTGCTTTTATTTAACATAAAACTCTACTCCTACAGCTCTGAGGCATAGTTATCAAATATCCCTATTTCAAGAACCATTATTTATGTTGTCCACTCCTTGCATAATTAATAGGAAGAAGGGATCAATATTTCAGGTGTATTAAGCAAAGTCAACTGAATGCAAGTCCCAGCCAAACAAATCTAGTCTGCAGAAACATTTCCTTCCAAGAAAAATTAGTCAAAACAAAAACTTAATATTTTCATACTCTAATTCTATTAACTCCTTTGCCTATGAGGATGTACTCTTAAAATATTAATCCTTTCTCATGGGCATTAGTTTGCTGCATTTGCAGAGTTCAGATCATATTGTATTTAAAGGCCATGCCAGAGATTGTCTGGCAGTTTAGAAAACACTGCCAGACAATCTCTGGCATGGCCTTTAAATTCCCACATAAACTCTCATGAGAATTTGCAAGCCCATTGACAGAGAAGGGTGACGGCACCTAAAGAGCTTCATCAAAGGAATCTGATGGTGTGTTCAGACCTGCTGGGTTTGTCACAGGACAAATTTACAATCATGTAAGTCAATACACACAGAAATTCTAAGAGATGAAAATGAAGATGGGAAATAAATTGCAGAGGAGAAAAGAAGTTAAATGTGGTATTACATCTTTCACTGAGGCCACAGTCTGATTACTGAAAAGCCAAAGACTAAAAACTGGCTACATAAATTACTAATCATGACATTATTAGTCACCCTCCACAGTTTTCGTACTCACGTGGAGTAAACTGAGAATCATGGCTCAAAACTGAATCACTTTTCACATACAGCATATTAGAGCTCAAAATTAGAGAACTTATTGTTAAGTGCATAGTGCCAAACACGTCTACAAAGAGTGAGGCCTAAGATAACTGTTGTATGGCAACAATGAATAAGAAATATTGGCTGCCAAAGAAGCCATTAAGGTATACAACAATGGTAGGTATTGATAGTAAGCAGGGTTAAGGAATTCACAAGACAGAGAGCAAGATAGACTTAATTAGCATAGCTAGTTTAGTAACTAAAATGCCCTGGCGTGAGCAAACAGTACTTTGAAGTTTTCAAGGGTTTGGGATTAGGTCTGTTTACTGGAAAAGAAAATGGGATTTGGTCTGTTTACAGGAAACAGGAGATGGGATCAAACTTCTCCAAACAAGTCTGTTTGTAAAATGCATGAGTTTGACTATAACATGTATAATCCAATCATTGTAGTAAAAATTATTAACCAACTTGAAATGGTATATAAGCTTCTGGAAAATCTGAGTAAAATCAAATTCTGATCACCGAATCAGTCTTCCCGTCTCTCCCATCAATCGACAATAGTAGGGAGCATGACAGGCCCCACCATCAAAGGGGGGGGGGGGGGGGGGGGGCATGAATAGGTCTAACTCCCCTCCTTGTTTTTACATTCATTATTCAATATCAGCTCTTCCTTTATACTTTTCCCTTCTTTTTTCCTTAAAACCAAAATATGTTCTTTGCTGCTTTGCTGATGAGTTTTGCTAAAACCCATGCATGATAAAACCATAAAAAAGCCTAGCATACTCTAACTCTTTGAGTTGTCTTCTCATACGCAAGACATGAAGCTTGATACTAATTTCTTATCTAAGCTACCAAATTCAGGGCTCGTCTTGTTGTTACCTAGTTCATATATTGGCCACAATTTTTCTGAGTCTGAGAAGTCTGGATTAAAAAGCTATGACTCTCCACCAGTTTGATCACGCCTGTTTTTCAATACTAATCCTAAGAGACTGGCTCTTGGATATTGCCACTACACTTGCAGGAGAATGCAAACCCCATATCTTAACACTTATTAGTAAGAAAGATCAAAAGAGAGAGATTAAGCAAGAACAAGATACAGGACTGGAACTCACAACTTTTGGAGCTGCAGCTCAGGAGCTAACCCACTCCACTGCCACCGGCCCCAGGCTAATATTCACCAATGCAATGCCAAAGCCCCACTTTTTCAGAGGGCATCCCCTTCCACTAGCAGACCAGACGGAGAGTGAATGCAAAGCAACTCCACCTAGATCCCCTAGGGTAATTCCACCCTAAACAACACCACAAGAGATCTCTTAACACCTAACTCAGTGTTAAAACAGAATACCAGTTATACTTTATTCAGTTACTTGTGCCTCTGTGCTAGATCCAAGGATTCTTGGGCTCTGATACCTTCTGGAATCCAGCTGGTGCCTCCCTGGGACTGCCAGCAGCAGTCAGGGGGCAGCTGGGTGTTCCTCTGGTCCAAGGGTTTTCCAGAAGCCTTTTGTCCCACCTGGGGTGCCAGAACTAATGCCTAGAGAGGCTGAACTAGAGCAGAGTTAAATGAATGAAATAGGTTTTTACTGAAAGGCCTTTAAAGGATACACTTTGGGCAGTACAAGAGCCCGGCCATGACTCTACCCAAGAAGGACCCAAGATGGATGCAAGATGGATGACTGGTCAAGAGTTTTCACACTTTTATAAGTTTTGGTCTATTTACATATTGGGGTCAATTGTCTAATCTCAGCTTCAGGTTATAAAGTCCCATCGTCCCAGTTTTCTCTCTTCAATTCACCATTGTTTATACCTTTTGAGCCCAAAGCTGCAACAGTGTCCTTGGTTCTTAAGCAGGAAAAGGATTGTTTGGTCTAACTAGCTGTCTTGGGTTATGGAACAAAAAAAAAGTGTATTCTATTTAATCTGGGTTTTTTTTCCAATTTTTTTTTCCTTTATCTCTTGTAACTGCAGGGGGAGGGGGGTGGATGCTTTCTGATAATGGCCCAGCTGTTAAAACAGGGTGGGGCAGTGTTTCTTATCTCTTTCACCACCATCCTCTCTCCACGGGGATATCTGCTGATAATGGCCCATTAAGGCTCACCAATCACATGACACATTCCATCATCCCATTGTGAGATGCTCCACCCAGTGTTGGGGGGCCCTGGACTTCCTACCTGGATAAAAGGGAGACTGAGGAACACCAGACAGGCAGTTCTCCACTGGATTCTCCGGAGGAAGATGGGACCCATTTCTCCATCACTGGACTTTTCTATGGGATCATCTCTGCTCCACAGAACCACATCTGTTACTCCAGAAGGATTCATCTGGACTGCTTCTAACACCCAGACCAACAGGGTGTCCGGTCACATCCCTGACTCTGTCAGGGGTTTTCTAGGGTTTTTGTTTGTTTTGTTTGCTTGTCTTCCTGTACTACTACATTTGTATTTTTTTAATATTCCTAGTAAAGAACTGTTATTCCTATTCCCAAAGCTTTGCCTGAAAGCCCTTAATTGCAAATTATAATAATTTGGAGGGAGCGGGGTTTACATTCTCCATTCCAAGAAAAACTCCAGTTGTCCCTGGTGGGTATCTGTCTCTCTAAACCCAGATACTAGCCTATGACGAGAACTTGCTAACACTTTATATGAAATTCAGTCACACACTAAGGCAGTACAGAATCTAAAAAATATGAAAGCTAAAACTTAAGGCATGAGTATAACAAATGATTACAGGATTGATGTAATGGCATCCTAGTAATTAATATAACATAGGTCATAGTAATGGGATGGATTAGTGACCTGTGTCAACAAATGAAACACCATTTTTTCCAGGTGTTTAAGAATAAGAGAAGACACACACACACAGGCAAGGAGGAGCAGCTGAAGTAGATTGGCAGTGAAACCAAATAGAAAAACTACTGACAAAATCTATCTCAAGACTCACACAAAACCAGAAGCACAGCAAATTTTCCAATACTGTGACATCACCTATATGCTCTAGCCATAAGTCCACTCAGACGAATCACTCAGTTTTGATGCAAGTGTATTTCATGTGGGAACTTTTAGCAATGAATTGTGTCCTATTTCCAGAAAGGTGAGCTAAAGTCAGTGAGGAGCAACTCTGCTGTACTTAACATCTACATTCAACTGAGGCCAAAACTGACAAAATGTAGGTCTCATCCGTGGACATTTTGGCAAGCAGATATCAGAGGCAAAATTTTGCACCCACAAAATCTTGCACCAGACAAGTTGTCAGAAAGGTTTTTCATTCTGAGTGCCTCATTGTGAAGTAATTGTGTAAGAGAACAGCATCATCCCAAATGTGTCCAGGCTGGACAGATGTACTCATAAGAGTGTAAATAAGTACTTCCACATTTGCAGAGACAAATTATGTAAAACATACCAAACTAGGTACGTTTGAAGCCTTCTAAGTTCATCTTTGAAAAGTTAATGAAAAAAATGACATATTTAAAGTCCCCTTAAATTCTGCAGTATGGTAGATTGGCAGAATGGTTTAGGAAAAAATCACATCAGAAACTTCTGTCACCTTATCATGGTAACACTTAATTTCTATTAGCATCTAATCATTAACTATCTGTTTTGTAGATACCTGCTTTGTAGAAGACATCAGTGAAATCAAACATGCATTACACAAACAGGATCGATTTAAGAGTACATTTTTGAAACAAAAACTATGATCTAATATTCTATCCCTGTTAGCCAATTCAACTTACTTGAGAAAATAATTCAGATCATACTTGGCTCTTTCAAAATTCATTTTATACCAGAATATTGGTTTGAATGGGGAACAGGAAGAACTGCATCTGTCAATGTTTCAGTGCTCTTATTGGCAGTTCTACGCATAGGTTTAATATGGAATTTGGATAAATTGTACTGGTCTATGGAAGTTGTCCATACTTCCATGCAAGCTGAAAAAGTCAAAAAAATGTATGTTTCTGCTTCAAAGTAAAAAGGAGTGAGGGAAAAAAAATAGACCCATAAAATCTATTATTTTTGTCTCAGGAAGACTGCATATTTTCCCCGTGAACTTCTTACAATACATTTTTAACCTGGATTCTTATGAAAAACAGTGCCTTTCTGTGTGCCTGTATAAACACACTTCACCTTTGGGTCTCCTGGTATATCTAACCAAATTAAGCACTGTAAGAAAGCTATACATATAATTGTATAACTACAAGATTGCTGCAAAATTTATGGGTACATAGACAGAAATCCTGTGAACAGGCTGGTGTGCTTGCGAAGCCAGTCTCAGTCATACTTCAAAAGTTTTGGCACTCAGAAGAAGTCCCCAGTGACTGGGAAAATAGTCACCAATTCCATTTTCAAAAGGAGTTGAAAAAGAGGACCCTGAAACCTACTGACCAGTCAGCCTCAGTTGTGTGTCTGGTACAATAACAAAGCAGATTTTCTTGAGAGTTATGTTGAAGAATATGAAAGACAGGGAGGAAACTAGGGACCTCAACAATGGCAAATTGTGTCCACCTAACCCAGTGATCTTCTTCTGCAGTGGAGTGACTGCACCAGTTGAGAGGAGGAACCTATGTCATTTACTTCATCATACACAAGGCCCTTGGTTATGGCTCTCCACAACATTGTGGCCACATCTTGGAGAGATTGGGCCTGACAATAGGCTGATAGATGAATAAGGAACTGGCTGGATGACCACGCTCTGAGAGATAAAGTCAATGGCTCAAAGTCCAAATAGAAACCAGTAACAATTGCTATTTCTCAAGAGTGGGACAATTGCCATTTAATTTCTTCATCAGTGGCATAGATAACACGATCTTGATTTAGACTTGGTAGGATTTAGACAGACGAAGAATCTCTCATACAAGAAAAGACTGAGAGAATTGGTTTTGCTCACACTTGAAAAAAGACTTTGGAGTGACCTAATTGCAGCCTTTCAGTACCTGAAGGGAACCTCCAGGAAAGACAGAGAGGGCCTATTTACAAGAGCATGTAGTGACAAGACAAGTGAGAATGGATTAAAACTAAAAAAATGGGAGGTTTAGATTAGATATTAGGATGAAGACCTTTGCTCTGTGAGTAGTGAGGCACTGGGAGAGGCTATCCAGAAAAGTAGTGAATGCCCCATTCCTGGAAGTGTTCAGTCCCTAACTGGATGGTGCTCTGAGCAATTTGGTCTTGTGAAAAGTGTCCCTGCCCATGGCAGTATGTTTGAAAACATGATCTTAAGGTTGTTTCCACTCAAAGCATGATCAAATGCACTGTCAGCAAGCCTGAAGTTGATGTGCAGCTGGTGACTGGTGCAGCTGACATACTATAGGAGCATCCTGGACAGGCCTGTGGAATGAGCTCATGTGTTCCTCATGAAGTTCAACAAAGCTAGGCAATAGGTTCTTGCACATGGGTCTGGGGGAGGAATGAAGAGCAAACACAACAGGTATATTGCTGGAAACTAGAAGTTCAGGTAAGAAATGTTCTCTGGCCAGCCACTACTTTCTTTCAGAGTTTATCTTCTCCCTAATTGTGGCTATTAGCCCTTGATCCAAGATGCGCTGCTTTCTGTAATTCAGATCTGAGAGCTCTGCCAGTACTATCTCCATGCCCAAAAGAGGGTATTTTTTACAAGAACTGTCAGTACCAATATTCAAATCTTACATTTCCTGATAAAGAGCCACTTGATATCTATTAGCCAATGAACACTAAACCACCAGTCAATAAACATAACTTATTTCCTTTACATTCATATACTCCTTGATTACCATGTTTCATGATTAAAGGACTTGTGTAATTGTCCATAAAGACTAGCTCAACCAATCAGTCAGTATTTACATTAAAAATTTCAAAAAGTGGAAGATGAAGTTAAACATCCTGTCAAATTTCACTGCATTGCACAGAATTTAGTTTATCAAAAAACTTGTGTCTGTATTCTTCTGCAATAAAGCTGCAATATAATTTACATGTATGTGTGAGATGTACTGCTTAGTAGTATGTATTACATACTCTAGTTCTTAATTGCTGTTATATTTACACAAAGCATCCATTTAGTCTTAATTATTTTAGAAATTCTGGCTAAATCAGGAAATGGTTAAAACCATTGCATCAAATGGTTTTAGCTTTCACTTCCATATTTTATTTTTTGTATTTCTTGTGAGAAATATTACCAACATTCACAAAGTTAAGAACCTTGAACAAAGAGATTAAATATTGATTCTAACTTCTTTGGGAGAAATAAAAGAGAAAATATGAAGAAAGATTATTTGACTATAGGCGTTATAAAAACCTGAATTCAGTCACTCTGGAGGTAATATGTATAACTCAATCTCTTTGTGCATTTAAATACACACTTCTGCTGCAATAGTTATGGTTTCATTAAAGCAAAGAGTTTTTTGAATCAGAGATTGTTAATGGTATTGAAATACCTTGAGTTGGTATCAAGTCATTAAGCTTCTAAATATTTTTTGGGAATCTGTGCTTCAAGTGAGCGACAGATATGTTACCATTGCTTGGAAACATCCAGTCAAAAGCAAAAACAATTTCTCAAGCCATTAGTGTCTCCTCTGAATTCTGCTGAAAATATACTCAGAAGGGTAATAAAAATTTCATACCTGTTTTTTTGAATGTGAAATTGTCTTATATCCACAAAACCAGTCCTTTGAGTATATATCCTTTTTAAGGAAGAAGGGTCAGGAGAAAAAAGCTTTGGAATGTCTTCTTCAGCATCTTTGCACAGCTTAAACACAGGTGTGGAAATAATGTTTTACAGCAGCATTCCTTAAGTAGGCACAAGTTCTTTGTGCAGGTTGATCTAGCTATGAAGTCTTCAAATTCTAAATGCATAGATACTTCTGTGAGTAGAGTCTGACCATTTAATCTTACTTTATTTTGATCTCTTGATTGCGGACAGCTTTGTTTTGCCCTTCAAGGAACAGATCTAATCTCCATGGTTCTAGGAGTACTTGGGATGCTCAGGTGGGATCTGAATCCCTCTGCAGGATACTTTTCCCAAGACATATTTTTGAAGCCAACAAAGTGAAGAGTTGTCATCAATAAATATTTCAACATAATTTGTCAATAAACTTATGAAGTATTTCTTATTTGAAGAAACTATTTTCAGTTTCATATTACTAGTCAAAGTTAGTACTCCAGCTTCTATGGTACAGTTTTTCACAGAAATTATCTATCTTAGGTGAATTTCAGGTAAAGTTTTAATGAAAATTGTTTAACTATCCATAAATGCATAAAAGTCTGTATCATCATGCCACCACAAAGATAAAAAAATGGTATTTCATGGATAAGCTGCTTTACTTCGCCTAAATTTGAAGTGGCAGGATCCTCGTCCTTTTTTAGTGGCTTTGTGCAACTATAAAGAAGCCATAATCATATTTATCATAGATATTTATCATAGATATTTATCATAGCTATTTTTGATAATTATGCAGTAAAATTACTTAAGTTTTGCAATCCTTGAAAGAGTGCCTTATTAATGAGTTCACCAATTCATTAATAAGTTAATGTTAAATACAATCATTGCTTCGAAAGAAAATTATGGATTTTCAGATAACAAATATTGCAGATGAAAGTTCCTTCAGGAAATACTGGAAATGACAAAAGATTAACTGAACTTGCATTACCTTGCAATTTAGTTAAATGTCTAACTGTATTATCAAATGATTGTGAGAATCTAATATTATAACTTGTTTTAATGCAACTTAAAATAGATTGGGTGCTGTCCTTAGAGGCAAGCTGCATGCTACCCCTGGGTTGCATATAGAAGGGATGCTGCCCTAGCCCTGTATAATTTTCACTGTGTAGTGAAGCAAACTCACCAAAAGCTTATGTAAATAAACTTCCATTCAGGCTGCATGCATCATCAGTAAGAAGAAACTAATGATAAAGTGAACCAACAGGCTTATGATTATTGTTCTACAAATCAACTGAGTTCCAAATTTTCAAAAGCCTGCAGCTATTAAATGAAATTTCATATTTGAAGTTTCCACATCTCTTTGTTCAAAATTGCCACAGTATTAACAAAATTTATTCCTCGCACTGAAATAAAAGGGAGGAGAGGAATGGGGTGGGGGTGATGACAAAATTAGAAAATGTTTCTAAGTAAAGAACAGAAGTAGAATGGCATAACGGGAGGAACAAAGAAAGATTATCAGAAGCAGGGGAACTGGAGAGTGTTGGCAGTCATGTAGTCAGGATACACAACAAAAAATGCTGCACATTTAAATAGTGCGGTTAGTAAATATTCAGGTCTATTCATATGGAGAAAATAGCCCCAATCAAGTAGCTCTGCATGTTTATTCTGCTCAGGTCAGATGTTATCACAGTATTAAATCACAAACAATTCTCAGATCATTGTGAAATTTGACCCCTCCACCCTTTCTGTGTCAGGTCCCCGGAGTACTTCTCCCTTCAGCTAATGGTTTAGAAGTGCTTTAGAAATAAAAGACCATGACCATTAACTTTACTACTTGGTGCTAGCCAGCAAGCAGCTATCGTGTAAAGACATCTGTAAGAACACTTCTATTTCAAATTATTTAGACCTATGAGGACATGTAAAATAAAGCTATTGCAAAATATCTTGTTTGAAGGAGAGGAGCACTTTTCTCCCTCAAACCCCTTGTACTTGTTCCACTTCACCAAAAATAAAACTGTATTTTAAAAATTTCTTTGATGGTACTTAGCATCAAGGATGAAATTCCAATCTTCTGAGTTGTGGTATTTAGGGGTGACACACACATTCCACCTCTCACTTTTTAGATTAACAAGCAGTGAAGAACTTACACTTCTACAACATCAGACATATGAATTAATGAATATGTTTTAAAAGACAAATTTTGATAATCTTCCAATGGACACACCATTAATACTAATGTTGATTTTGATTTTGTTTTGTGCCTGATGGACATTTTTAATAGAAGTTGGAAAGAGCCATACTGGTTTTACTACTAATCCTCAACAGAAACACTTGGAAAAAATCTGTTAGGACCAGGCATACTCAAAACAGTGAATAATTCAGCTTTATCCCTTTACAAAATATTAAGTTACAAAGATCACCTGACATAAGAGGCCCTTTTTATTCATTATTAATGAATAAAAACACTGTTAAAGGAATGTCCCCCTTTTTATGATTTTGGCATTTCCCAAATTTTTCCATAGGAATGGCTTCTTCTTCAAATAAAGATAGTAATGATTTTACATGTAAAGAAATGAACAGAAAATGCTGTTTCTTGTGTAGTGGAATGTGCTGTCATTTATCACTAATGCACTGTTTGCTTGAGATTATATTTCACTAAGACTGCAGATATCTATTTTAGAAATGTGCTTGTGTTGTAGATACCACTAAAATGTTGAATGAATAGGCTTCATATTTTCTCACAAAAGGAAACAACTGCACTTATTTAGTATCATAACACCTACATAGTGGTTCCTATATCCCCATGCTGTAGAGCAAGAGACATTTTGCCTATAACACAGCAACAGAGTCCAACAACATTTGAAACAAAATGGAAAGATATACACAATAAACAAAACAGAGTGAAATAAAATGAAACCAAACTAAACAAACCAAAAACCTAAATTTAAGAGTTACTGATATATCATTTTGGACTGTCTCTGTAACAGAATAAATACTATATAAACACACATACACTCATGGTTTTTACTTGGTTAGAACTGAAAGAAGGTAAAGTTTTGAGAAAAGTATTAGCCACTTTAAAAGTGGCTAAGTCTTTGGAGAGGGTTATTTTATCTACCAATAGTATATTGTATGCATATTCACAGTTGATGTAAATAGATTAAAAAACACATGTATATGTGAAAATAAGCTGTCTCAGCCTTTAATAGCACAGCAGCCTGAAATGTATCCAAGGAAGTTAAATGTTATAATAAATGCTGACTTATTCTGTAAAGTTTTATCCAGCCACTGTCACTGCAAAATGAAAGTAGACATCTTAGACATCTCCAAGCCATACTTTGCCTAAAATGAGTGCAGGTTTTCACAGTAAAGTGTCAACACATTATCTCAAAAAAGTCTTGACAACTAATTCCTTGAAGAAAAAAAGATATTAATATAAAGTAGCCCATGAAAAATTATTGAAGTACTATGGAAGAATTCTATAGTCTAGTCTACAGCACTAGAGACCTGGGATACATAAGGACCTTGGTTTTGCCTTTATTTCTGATACTGAGGAAATTGAGAGAAGCCTAATGCTCTATTTGATTAGTAGCCTAAAAAAAAATAGTGAATGACTTCTCCTGTTAACAATGGTGTTGCCATTGGTAGAAACATGCCACAGGCCTTGAGCTAAATTTGCCATCTGCTATATTTGTCCTCCCCAGTCATTGCTTGTTATCAATTACCTTGAGAACTTGGGCAAGGTGTTACAAATGCATCTTCCTATGATGTGGAGTTCAGCACATAGTAGCAAATGCATTGAAAATACAAATGAGATGGAAAACGGAGGCCCAAGGAGAAACTGCTGATTGTCACTGCTGCATGTGATAGAAATACATCTTTGTGAGTGAGGAAGTTGACCACAATAAACACTATAAACAAAAGCAGAAGTTCCAGGCAGAAACCTGAAGTGGCTGGAGCCGTGAGGACATTTCAAACTTCCAGAATCTTAGTACCCAAAGAACTCCTCTCTCCCTCTCTCTCTCTTTTTTTCCCCTGCTGCCTGGTCCAAGAACTTTAGTTCTTTTCTTCACATGCAAGATGCAAGAGCACTTAAAGCTGCCCATAATTGGTCTGCTGCAATCTACGGCTGTTGGTTGCAAAGTTTTCTCGGACAGGGTAACCCCTTCATGGTTGGAGCTACAGGTGTAGGTTGCTACCTATTATTACTTTGATTTAGTCAATATCAACTCAAATTTAAAAAATACACACCTCTACTTTTACTCATCTTCCATAACAGTTTGTTTTCAAATAACTTTATCCACAATACCTTTTTTCCCAGCTTATTTTGAAGTCTGCTCTGTTTCTCTGTAATTGTCTGCAGTATCAGACACCATTCATCATGTGTAGCTAGTTTTCCAAACTAGCAACCAGCATTAATCTAACAACCCAATCCAGCAAACTCTAATTTCTCTGTCCAGTTTTAATTCCAGGCCATCAGAAGACATCGGGTTTTAACCCAGACCCTCAGCTGCATGCACTCTGACCAGAACAGAGTCATGCACTCAGCTGCATGCACTCAGACCAGAACATATCCTCCACAATTCTCCACCAATATTCATGTTACTTTTATTTAGCATGTATAATGCAATCTATGTTTTGCCTACTTTTTTTACAGAACCAGTAAGAAATACATAACACATTGCAGAGTTAAATCATCCTGTCCGGATTACCTATTACAAAAATGTTTAAAGGACACTCTACATTCTTACTATCTCTCATTTTGGTATTAATTACTGTCTCATACATAGAGAGGTAGAATTTAGGCCTTCTCATTTTGTTCTTCATATTTCTAGACAGTTTGACTCATAACAAAGCTTTTAATTGCATTCCTGTCCAGGTTATTTCTCAGGCTGTATTTTACACCTGGAATTATGTATTGTACAGAAATAGAGACTGGGCATTTTGATAAGTTCTGGCATTATCAGTTCCCCTCAGAGAATCTTGTCATAAAATTGGGACATGCTTAAAGAATTTAATTCATCCATCTCCACTGCATTCTCAGTGTATTTTCTTTTATGAATTTGAAAATTCAATATATTTGTCAAATCAGTCATAATGCTTCATTTGTTTAAATAGCTTTGTTTTCATGTAACCAGTCATATTGAGAATGCTTACAGTTCAGTTTGTCAGTAACCTGACAGTAAGTTTGGCAGATATTCAATCCATCTCACAATTCCCTTTCCCCTTGTATTTACAGAATGCCATTTATTTTATTTATCTGTGGAAAAAAATAGTAATACAAAACCAACAGATTTTTTTAAGTCATTGTAGATGAGCATTAGAGACTTACATCCACAGTGTTATGAAACAAGGTAAAAATACGAATGTTTAAGCATTAATTTTTAAATAAAGTAACAAATTAATAATAAGGTTTGCATTTATTGTACAGTAAAATAATCTTTGGAAATACTCTGTGGGTCTGTATGACTGTGTCTACTCAAATTACTTTGACCTTGGAGCACTTTATAGTATATACTATATATAATATATATATAGTATGTACATATAGTATATACTACATGTAAAATGTCTCTAAATTCTATACTTCTTTCCAAAAGTATCCCCAACACAAGAATTGGGTATTGTATACACAGTATGAACATACAGTTTTAACCTGTATTGTGACTTCATATAGCCAATAAAAATTCTTTTATTTAGTCTATAAATAAAATAATCCATCTTGCTCATGGATACCACCTGAAGCATATGCAATGCAGGACACAACTTCTACTGGGATAGTCTATTCAATTCAACAGGAGTTACAGAGAATGGGGAAGTAGATCTGAAACCCTGAAAAATAGTTTTCTCCCTCTTCTCTCTGTCTTTATTGGGGCTGCTCCTTCCTTCCCACTAGTTCAGTTGTTTACTGAGCTCATCTGACTCCCAAAAAGAAAATTATCTGTCAAGTGTACACATAACAAGCTGAGCCAGAGCCCAGCTTATGCTTACCTTGCTTGTCCAGTCAGTATGTAAAACAGAAACCCTCTGCTGCTGTTATATATTACTTTACTGTCCTACATACCTTAACCAATTCTGTTTTGTTACTAGCTGTCACTGTTGCTACCAGACTGACTCCCAACGTCCTCAGGATTTGTATCACAGCATTTTTCAAATTACGTCCTAGGGAAAGGAGTTCTTTGCAGCTGCAAGGACGTTATGTGTTCTTCAGCTCAAAACTGTATCTGCAACTGTAATAAAAAGTCCCTATCACATCACAGAGTGTTGTGATAGATAATTTATTATAACTCAGGTAAGGCTCTGATAGTGAAAGACATTGGGTAGAAAGAAATAAACTGTAAAGCAAAGCTTTATAACTTCTGTTGGCATCTTTTTAATATTCTGTGTGGTTTTCTTAGAAAAAAATAATCTTTTACACCTCCTGACATATAATAACAGAATCTTGTGTTATTTTTTATATGCTGACTTGAATTTTTACATTTTAGTATTTAATTTGATTTGGCATGCAGTTTTCTGTTTCAACTGTAAGGGTATGTATTTGTAATTTTTTTTAAAATAAAGGCTTGTTATTTTCTTTTCTCACTGCAAAGGCAAATTATACTTAGTAAAGCAAATAATTGTTTACACATGGGGGACTTTCCTTGCCAAGGTAGTATTTAAAATGCACACATAGTTTTACATGATGCAGTATAGGACCATGTTAAAATAAAGCAAGCTGGTGATCATAGCACTAAATTACAACATTAGAGAGGATGTATCAATATTACGCATGGGAAATATTGGGATGAATCTTAAAAGTTCATCTGCTTCCAACCCTCCTGGCATGGGCATGGGCACCTTCCAGCCGATGAGGTTGCTCCCAGCCCCATTTAATCTGGCCTTGAAAACTTCCAGTGATGGGTCAACCACAACTTCTCTGCTCAACCTAGAGACTCACAGGCATGGAACAGGGGGAAAGAATCACACAGAAACATACTGAGCCACAGAATAGCTGGGGTTGGAAAAGGGGTCTGGAGATCATCTAGTCCAACACCCCTGATAAAGCAGTTTCACCTACAGCAGGTTGCACAGGATCATGCCCAGGTATGTTTTGAGTATCTCCAGAGGGAGGACTCCAGAACCTCGCTGCGCAGCCTGTTTCAGTGTTCTGTCACTCCTACAGTGAAGAACTTTTTCATCATATTCAGGTGGATCTTCCTGTGTTCCAATTTGTGCCTATTGCCCTTTCTACTGTCACCAAGTTTCACTGAAAAGAATCTAGCCTATCCTCGTTACATGTTTTTTAGATATTTGTATGGTTTTACGAGATCCCCTCTCAGCTGCCTCTTCTCCAGGCTAACAGGCCCAGTTCCCTCAGACTTTCCTCACAAGAGAAATGCTCCAGTCTCATCATCTTTGTGCCCTTGGCTGGATCTTCTCAGTCATACCTTGTCTTTCTTGAATTACCAAGCCCAGAACTGGACCCATCACCTCCCTCAATGTGTTTATGCTTCTTTTGATTCTGAAAAGATATGATTGTCTTTCTGAGCTGTATACCGACACTGCTGGCTTATGTCTATTGTTTATCCACAGACCGAATGAAGACTCCATTCAGACCCTTTTCTGTGGGGCTGCTCTCAGTCCATTCATCCCCCAGCCTGTCATGATACTGGGGAATGCTTCGACTCCTCAAGCCAGTCAGGTTCTTCTGGATGTCACCCCTTCCTTACATTGTGTCAGCAGACCCACTTTGTGTCATCTCCAAACTTGCTCAGGGTGCACGATATCTTACTGTCAGTGCCATTGATCAGGATATTAAGCAGTATGTGTCCCCATAAGGATCTTGAGAACATCTCTCATCACTTTCCCCTCAGACACTGAACAATTTACTCTAGCTCTTTGGATATGATCATCCAGAAAATTCTTCTTCCAATGCTCCCTCTATCAAACCTGTACCTTTGCAGTTCGGCAGCAAGAATTCTCTCGGTTTCACCAGTGTCACAACATCTGTGTGACACTCTCAAATCATTCAACAGATGTAAACTAAATTGGACATCTTTACTGCTGCAGGCATATCACTAACCTTAGAACAATTTATTTCCTTCCCTAAATATTTTTCCTGAATATTTTGCTATTTAGAATTAACTGCGGGTTGTCATGAATACATTGCAGGTAACAGCTAAGTATTGAAAACTGCCTCAGATAAGTCAAATTGCTGTAACCAAGTCATTGACACACCTATTAGAAAAACTTCCAGAGGCTGAAATCCACTAAAACAACTTTCTCTGGGAAAGATAACATTTTCAAAAAGAACTTATTCTAGTATTTCTAGATTCTCTGAATTGTTTATTCATCATACTACATACCAGGTGAAACTCAACATACACTATGGATAGTTAATTTTTTCCAATTATTCTGCTCCCTTTTGCAACCTCTAATTTTGAGGCATTGTGGCTCAAATTCTGCATATATATTCTGATTTCTGCTCCATAATTTTTGCAGAAGTGCTATAAAAGAATATTCCAAAGCAGCCTGGCTATGCACAGTTTATAAATTATCACATAACTTCAGTGTCCACAGTGAATGGAAAACTCATTTAACTTAGATGCCAAAGGTCACTGACACAAAGTGGGAGACAGAAGGATAAAAGGCAACATCTATTTTCCATGAACAGCAGAACTGATTTTAATTTCCATGCCTAAGTTTTCAGCCACAGTCAATAACATGAGGGTACTATACATTCTTACTTAATTTTTCTATGAGTAGCTTTTGTTTTTTAGCTGGTTAAATTAATTTTTACCAAATAATTTCTTAAACTGTTTTTATTGCATGATTTACAGATATGTAATGAACGATGGATATGAAAGTAAGTCTTTTGAATCGGCAAATGCTGACTGAAATAAACAAACACCAAAATGGAAGTCACATTTTGGAAAAGAGAAGTGATTAAGCAAGTATCTCTAAAAAACCAAGGTATATAAGACAGTATTTTAATGTTTATTTTGTAAGTAATTGAAGTGATATGGAAGAAAGAATATGGAAATTGTTCTACCTAGAACCTAGAGTCAAAAAGATAAAAGCCTTAGCATGGAGAAGAAAGCATCTGTTTAATCAGCAGGCAGGTGATGCATCTAATTGTTGAGGTCACTTGTTTTTAGCACAGGGATTATTACCTGCAACCTTGAAAACATCACATGACTTAAAGCTAACAGCCACTTAAGTTTTATAGTGTTTATTTATAATAGCATTTTTTGTTTATATTAAGCTGCATATATCACCACACACAGATATATAAACACACAAAACGTAAAGTAGGATTCATTGTGGCGCTAATACTTTGTTACACAGCATTAAGCCAGAAAAAACTTCAGGATTCTGAACTCAGCCCACACACACTCTCATATCACAAGTAGGACACCACAAAGACAACCTTTCTTATGTCTGTAATGCTGCAGCCTGAGCACCATTTGTTTTGTGCCAAAATTTACTAATTCTGTGGCTTTGTAAATATTTTTGGTGTGGCAAGGTTAAGGAGATTTCATTCTGCTGTTTTCACCTTCTGGGCCAGTCCTTTTCATACTTATCTGCCACCAGGGCCACAGGGAGTTAAATTGCTGTCAGAGACAACCCAAGTAACCACAAGTCAAAACACTTTCCTGTGTAATTTTGGCAGTATAAAAATAGTTGGAGCTAGATGAGAGGCCCACAAATGTGCACATTGTTGAGTGGTTTGGGAAGAGTCAGTAAACTACTATCAAGTAGTTACAAAGTAAGTTTATAGCTTATTCTCTATGCAACATCTGCAAAACAGATGGAAGTAAAAAGTTTCAAGCGTAAAAAGTTTCAAGCTTTTTTGTGGCAAAACCAGTCTTTCTAGTGCAATTATTTTTGCTGATTTGTGTATTGATTCACAATACACAAATCAGCAAAATCTTCAATCTCTTGAAGAGAAAATTTTCTCTTAAAAAACCATGGAGTTCAAGGAAATTCTTCCAATTTTCAACTCAAGTTTTCAAATTTCCCTTCAACAAAATTAACAAGTCAATCACACTGAGAGAGCTAAATAGGCACTTGTATCTTAAAACATATAATTGAATGGATTCCTGAAATCTTCAGAACAAATAACTACTTGTATTTTAAACTCTGACAAAACATAAAAAAGATATTAATTTTATGAAACAAATTACCTATAAATACAGTCCATAAAAAAAAAGTGCTTAAGGAGTTCTTTAGACTTGAGTAACACTTCTATGCACAGCATTTTGAAGCTCCAAAACTTAACTTGAAAACTTCACAAAATATAAAAAAATCTGGTTTGCATTCAAAAGATAAACAAAATTAGTAAAGAAATCAAGGGAATTCTTGAGCCTGAGACCTGATGTAATCCAGAATTTTCAAAAAATCTATCTCCACTTTTTTTTATATTTTATTGGGTCTGTCTGGAATGGAGGTGACTTCTCCCATAGCAACACTCACAGAGTGCTGCTGTGAATTTGCAGCTAGAACAGTGCTGATAACACATCAGTGTTTGAGGTCCTTTAAGCAATGACCCCATAGCATCAGGGCTGTTTTATCACCCCTACTCTTTAACTTCCTCAAGACCTGTGTTTGGGGGATGAACAAAAATTGGGGAGAAAACATACCAGGACATCTTAACCAAACTGACCAAAGGGACGTTTCACACCATATGGCATAAAACTGAGCAAAGGGAGGCGGGGGTGGAACTTATTCTTTGTTTTCTGGAGCAACAGCTATACATTCTGGGACTACACTTCCCAGGAAACCACTGGACTTCACCTGTTGATGTAGGGAATGAGTCTTTTTGCTATGATTTGCTTCCATGTGCAGCCTTTGCTTTTGTTTCAAACACCCTTATCTTATCTTTAGGAGCATTTTGTTTTATTATTTCCCTTTTCCTGTTAAGAAGCAGGAGTGATAGTCTGGCTTCAGGAGCACCTGGTGGCTTCAGGAGGTCAGCCCAACGTATTTGTAACATATTTATTTTAAAAAAAAATTCCTAAATCAAGTTTGACTAAGCTTCAAATTACCTGTCAGGAAGTATCAATATTCAGACAGTAATCCAGGATGAATTGTACTTCTTAGTCACAACTACATGATTCCATAATTGATTTATTACTCTTACTAACTTCTGTTATTTCTGTATCCATTTAGTTATCATATATCTTTATCAACAAATTTTGTGAAAGCTTTGCTGTAAATTCAGGATAATTACAAAACCGCTGCTATTCAATGAAGTGAAATCATCTTTTAAGTATGAAACACATTGCAACAGAAAAGCAATGCTATCAAAGTGCACAGATAAGAGAGACAGGCAATTTACAATAAAGGAATAATTTTTATGAGTGAAGTTTTATGAGTAGTCTTCAGGCATCTGTGGTTAAATGGCTTGATCATATCAACCTTTATGGTTGAATTCTGATGTATATTTATACTATCAGCATCTTCTGGACTGCAATGCTTTCCACTAATCAAATGAGTTTTTATAGATTAAATACTACCTATACTGAGAACAGTACCTGAATCTAAAATTTTTAAATGGAAACTATTCATGTTCCTTTTACTCCCAAATGTTGTTAAACAGAAAGATAAATGCTGTATTTATTTTAATATAGGACAAATTTTAATGTCATGACCTCTTCTTGCATACTTTGGTGGCATACAACTTAATATTCACTGGAAATAAAAGGAAATTTAATACTTTGGAAATAGTTTCTTAAAAAATGTTTTTTAAAAAAAATGACATTACGTAAGTACTCACTTGCCAAAAAGTGTCACTTCTTGCTAAAAAAGATTCCATCATGAGAAAGATTTTGGTTTTGAGACAGCCAGTAAGAACATGTAGTCTTCTCACCCAATGAGCATTGCAGTAATGATACACAGTTTTCCAAAATTTAAAATGTCTTTAGAGATTTCTTTAAACAAATTTCCTTAACTAAAATTCGCATTAAATGTTAAGACACATAATTTTCATACCAGATTATTGCAAACCTATACCCCTGTTGTCCATATTTGTCATAAAAAAAAAATTTTGACTCCACGACTTTGGAACAAGTATTCAAACTCCATAAAAGTTCAAACAGACAGTAAATTACAGAATTAGGCTAATTTTCAAGGTTTTCTTTCTATGTTTAACAGTTAAATGCATTTTTAAAAGAGCCAGAAGAAACTCTGGAGAACAACTGAGAACCTTGTTCTTCTGGCTCAATTTTTGCATTTTTAAGTTTCTTCATTAGGCTCTGATTTCATATTCCATACTGTAAATAATTTTACCTAGACATCTTCTTTTGAGAGATTTTAGCCTTAAACTTCTGTGGTAGAATGCTAAAATACATTTTTTAAGTAGATTTCATTCAACAATGTGTGTCATAAAGAAGGCTGAAAAGGAAAAGTAACCATTTTTTACTGCTTAATCGTGTTAGAAATAACTAATATACTGCTATTATTTTTTGTGTACAGCTTAGAGTTTAAGTGCTTAGTATTATAGGGTATTACTGGCATAAGCAAGTCTTACAGAACCCAGAACGTTCCGTGCTTTTTAAGAGCAATATGGACTGCATAGGACAAGATAGAGCTTAATTAAACAGGCAGAGTATAGCAAAAACCACAAGAAATATTGTTCTATCTCTACATTCAACCTGCAAAATCAAAAGTCATTTTTGGATGCAAGCACAATACAGCGCACTACATTTGCATGAAAAAGATCTTTAAACCTTATTTTATCCCATGAAAATCTAGTAGGACTTCAGCACCATATTAGAGAACATGAAGACCTTGAAAGCAAGGGGAGATGTGATGTCACATGCTTGGTGGCAAAATACTACAGAGATTTCATGAAAATGTTAACGACCATACTGGAAACCTGTACAATATCAAAAATCATTCTCTTATATGATATGGAGGAGTTGTCCACACTGCATAATATATTAGGAATTTTCTGTATTCCTTAAGTAAGAAGTAATGCAGTGGCAATTTTTTTAAATTAGCTGTTCTTCATAAAAAGTAGAGATAGAATCTATGCATTGGCAACAGCAAAGTCACAAGCATTTTGCAAACAGTATCACAGTAACTCTCCAAAAATATTGGTCTTAATGATAATTGTGTGCACCTTGTTAAGCAATAGCAGTGATTTAAAATATTAGGTTAAACTTTTTATGTACACTTCAGCTTGTAGTAACTTACCTTCTGTGTACTAATATCTCTAAGTCAATAAAGTCTTCTGTAAACATTTTATTCCAGGATAAATATATCCTTTTCATCATAACTTATGATAACAGACAGGGAATTCTTCTTGGTGTAAAGAGCCATTTTATACTAGAAGAGTCTCCTGTGGCATGATGAGAGATTACATCAGTGCAGTTACGCTTCTGTAGGTAGAACCAACATAACTCTTTGTCCAGTTACAGCATGTGGCAGAAGGAAGCAGTAGGAAATGTCTCAAGCCAGTGATAACCAAGATACCAAATCCACATTGTGGATTTTGTCTAGCATATTAAAGCTGATGCAAGCTGTGGAACAAACTTTAATACCAACTGAAGTACTTTTGGTTTTTTCCTTTTCTTGTTTTTTTGGGTTTTTTTTTAGATTTAATAAATAAGATAGAATTCAAAACATGGCACCTAGACTCCATACTAATCAAATACAATGGATCAAGAGGAGGAATTATATATTAGACTTAGCATTAATCAAGAGTAGCATAATTATCTGAACATTTCCATGATTTCATAGGATGAAAGTTTACTCTTCTTTTTAAAGAATCAGATTCTGGGGAAACTCTTGTGCTGTTTTATGGGCAGACAAAACCTTGCTCATTTGACTTTTGAGCACAAAGAAGTTATTTGAAGTAAATACTTCAGAATAAAACCAGAGCTTATAACATAAATATCTGCAATGTATCTAAACAGGAATTATGGCTATGCTTAAAATACGTTGTCAAATGTATGTGAATCTTACACATCTCAAATTAAGGAGAGTAAGTTGAGTTTGCTGTCAAAATAATGTCAAAAATCCTGCATTCCTAATAGGTGAGGTCTGACAGGAAGAGCTGGATGATTCTCAGCTCACAGTGTAATATTTTGGAGGAAGAATCAGTAAACAGAAATAGATTTTACAAGGTAATATGTTAACATATACTTGTGGGCACATTCATTTCCGACATTTTGTGCAAAATCACCCTGAATGACAGTGTTGGATAGTCATTCTAAAGGCAACAATATATTTTTTAAAGCTTATGCTGCATGAAGACCTTTGTGACATGACCTTTTAAGCTTTTGACACCCCAGCACTGAACTCTGCTCCCTCCTTTGAATGCCCATAGTTTGAAGTCTCACTTCATAAATTAATTAAGCCAAAAGTGCTACAGAGGTTGTTGGTAGCTGCTCAGTTATTAACAATATTTCAGAGAGAAAGCCCATTTTTTCTCTGTACTGGCCCAGTTAACTTGAAGGTGTTAGTTCCAACCTGTAAAATTGCTAACTATTCCTAAGACTTTGTGACAGTTTATCAATTAATGTCCTTATTAAATGCAAGGAAGGTACTGAGAGGGTGCTTTAAAAAAAATCCTAAACCATAAATAATGAAATCCACCACTTGTACTTTAATTACATTTCCCTTATCCCACAAGAGACCAAATTTAATGGTTTTCAGAGCATATTCCAATATTTATAAACTTAGATTTTCAGGAACAATCAAAATTTAATATGGCTATGAGATTTTTTTAATTGATGAACAAGTTACACATATACACATATGAATATACACATATACACATATGTATATACACATATACAAGTGACACATATAATTTTCTTTAGGTTTGTGGGCCTGCAGTATAACTTGAAAGGGGACTGTTCTTTAATTTGTCCAAAGGTAAACTTAAATTTTAACATGTGACCACTTACAGTCAATATTTATTTGAAAATTAAGTACGGATAGAGTAGTAGGAGTCCATAATTTAATTCTCACTGAGAAGCTAACTCCTCCGCCTTTTTTTGTTGGAAAAAAGAGAAGACTGGCCACTGAGTTGCACTTGCAACAGTGAAGGGTGAAAGAATTTCATCTAATTATTTCCAGTTTTGAATGAAGTTGTCTGCATGAAAATTATATCTCCCCCAGGATTCAGTCCATCTTGTCTGTTCATATCAATGTCACTACTAGATGTAGAATGTTTTAGGAAGACAGATAAATTATAAAAGAGATGTAAAGAAATTGAGAGCTCTACAAGATTCTGAAGAGTTTTAATGCCAGCTATTGAGTGTAAATCCTCTAAGAAAAGAGCTACTTTTTCTTTACTATCTTGAAATCCACATAGCTTTTGAGATCTTTATAAGCCATACATACTTTGGCCAACAAAAGGCTTTATTTCCAGCAGTGAAGGGCTACCTGAGGTAAGTTTACCCCATGAACCCTTCAGATAATAGAATTTTACAAAAATCCCTTTTCCCCCCATGTATCATAGGCCATGTATTTTCCCAGCACTTGAAGTGAAAGTAAGCATGCTTCAGTAAAAGATGATGCACTGCCAGAAGTCCAGACTTCCACTACTTCACCGTTCATTACCCACTATTGCTCACCACATCTGCTTGTGGAGGATATTGCAATATCATGATGCAGCGTAAGTTTGAGGTGACTCCTGTTGGAGTGCTGCTGCATACACAAAAATAATTGTAGCTGAAAAACTCAGTCAATGCATTTCTGTCTAAATGTCTGCTGGTAAATGAGTTTGCTTGCCAAGAATCAGTGCTCCATGCAAGCAAATTGAATCAGCTCAAGAATATGATGGGGAAGAAAGTACTTAGTCTCAGATGCTGTAAATTAAAGGGGTTGTTAGCCAATTTCAAGAGAAGTTATATTAGGTGAACACCGTACAGCAAGCTGTCTACCTGAAATGCTGAATAACCTCCTGTTTTCTTGAGCTGCACCTTTAGTTTTGGATTTCATGTGATGCAACGCTACCAAGTGTTACAGTATATTAAACAAGACAGCTTTCTGGCCTCACACAGCAGAGCAAATACGTTTCGAAGAAGCCTGCATTACCAATAATGTTTATCATCAAAAGAAGCTTTCTGCTTGGATGTAAATTTAAAAATGGCACACGGCCAGGATTTTAAAAAAAATTTAAAAATACTTTATTTCGTTTTAAACCTTCCATGTTTTCATCTAGGATGCAAATAACTCTAGTCAAAATTTAGCTCTGATGAAATTTAATTGGTCATATCTAAATCAAGTGTATATTCAGTTTTTAAGTCACAGAACTATTTGTTCTAACATCTTACAATACAGTAATAAGATTACAAAAAGTTTCATGTTAATGTTAAATGAAAGTGAGAATTTAAGTCTCGAAACAATCACCATGAGTGATCTTTGTGAAATTTTCTTTGATAAATGGTAGACCCTTACATGACTACCTTACCTACACTATATTGATGCATTAAAGAGTAAATTTCACACTCTCTGAACAGCCTGGAAAAATTGCTTCTGAGCTGTTACACATTTGCTACTACTTAAATTACTGTATATCAGTGGTTTTTCTACTATATCTATCTGTCATGTTGTCTTCTCAGAAAAGATTGAACATGTAATTCATATTACAATTCTATAATATAATTATCCCTTCACTAAACCAGCTGTCATAGTGTCAAACTGAAGACAGGAATTTCAAAGGTCAGATCAGTTTGAGAATAATTGCATCAGTAACTTGAAAAATTAAAAAAAAAAAAAGGAAGAATGACTGCCTTAAGTTCAAAATTTAAGTTGACTTTATGTTTCTGCCCTCAACATTCAGTTGTTTCATTTGCAGCATCCAGAAACAGAAAAGGTGAAGGGTGGCTTATCCTGTAAGTGCCTTTCAAGCATCAAAATCAAGTGGTAACAGTGGAATTGGATAAGAAAATTGTAAGGATTGTAAATTTAGTCAAAAACTAAAAAAATTAAGCACAGGACGAGGGAGATCTCTGAATATGGGTTTGTTTTAACTCCTCAGTGAAGCGGGTATTCTAAATTAATCTCTTCTATCTGGTATGTTTGATATTTCCTATTTTCTTGAGGTGAGACTTTGTTGCTATATTTTGTAGCTTTTGATGTAATGCAACTCTATTGAGAGATATAGTACAAAACACAAACCTGCCTCACACATCACCATAAATATGTGTCCAAGAAGCCCCACCCACAAGAATATTGAAAAAGCATTTGGCTTAACTCTTTGGTCAAATTAATATTCTACACTCATCTGATCTCTTTGCCTAGTGATTACAGCAACCTTGAATTCTGTTTTATCTGAGAACATCTTATAAATATAAAAGGCAGAATACCAGTTAATCAGTAATGATGTCATTGAACAATGTGGAGCTTCACTGAATCAAGAGACACTCTGATATCATCTATGCCCCTTGAAGCAATTTGCTTCGCTTTATGCTAACCTCAGTAATTCAAAAAATGCTGTCCTAGATATTTGTTTCGATAATAAACAATTTTTATTACTGAATACACAAAATCCACACTTAAACCAGAGTTTATCTGACTTCAACTTCAATTCTTCTAAGGAGGCCTGTAGTACTCTCACTCCCTTCAAAAAAAATATTTTTAGGTTGAGTATTAGTGACAGCTGAATAACAGAAGAAAATTAGATATTATTTGAGCTCAAAATGTTGAATTTTCCTCTAAATTAAAATTTTCAGACTTTCTAAAAATACATGGATAAACTAAAGTATTACCAGTTTCCTTGCTTCAGGTGTCTTCCCAGTTCTCTACATGTGGTACCTTAACTCTCACAAGTTATATTCTAGTGGAAATTTCTTTCTGGTCTTGTTGGGATTTTTCCAAGTTCATTGTTTTTTGCAATTCTCTTGGTCTTCACTGTATCCAGTATCTGGAGATTTAATGTAAAATTGAAGTCAAGGGGTAGAAGTTCCCAGGTACCCAGGGAATAATGAGTAACAGTGTATTTATTGTTTAGGATTGTCTGGGGTTCATGCCTCCTGTTTCCTGGTTCTCCAGCCATAAAAATCTATGCCAGCCATGTAGATCTGTTGTATTTTTGTGAGTAAATACTAGAAAAACCCACTTCTTATTTAAGAGAGAAGTGCTACTTTGTAATGGCAAACCTAGGCCTATTTTAAACAAGTCAGTGTGCTTGGGAAATTTCAAGGGTCATCTGCATATTTCAAGACTCTGTTGGTGAAGGAGGGCCTCATGGGAGTGGGAATTTGGTGTGGTAGCAGAAGACTTCCTACTGAGTGCCTTAAAGGACACAAAAAAGTCACAACAATCATTAACAAACACCAGAAGGACATTCCCAAAATATGCAAAACAAGCTCTACCAAAAACACAAATAAAGACAAAAAAAAGTAGAGTTTGCTCCAGCATTGTCTTCACATTTAAAGATTGCTGCTATTGGATTATTTTTCCTTTTTAGAAACAGTCACTAATCTACAACCAAAGCTCTCCAAAAAAGTCCTGAAAAAGGCTTAAAAATAATTTTCACTTAGCATGCTCCCTAAAACATATACCTTCATACAGAAAAGATAAAATTCTAGCAATTATGTAAGAGCTGATTTTTCAAGACAACGTTCATGTCTCTTAAGTAGCAATGAGCTGATAAGTTGTAAAAAACAAATCTAAAAAAAAAAAAAACTAGGAATGAGATCTAGTAAAGCTAGAAATCAAGTGCTTATGTTCAACAGTTTGCACAACAATTTCTAGCAATATTTGCAATAATCTGTCCATTTCTTACTATGAAAATCAAGTTTCAATAGATGCATCACATTATTCAGTGTCTTGGTACAACAATCAGAGAAAATAATTCACTCAAGAATTAATTTCTTATGAATTTAACTTGCTGATTTCTTCTAATGATTGCGTGCCAGAGACTGGTGTAACAGGGAGTGCCTGCAGGGAAGTTTTTCTAACCACAATCATATTGCCTGTACTTGTCATTGTTTCCCAATGATCCAGATCATCAAATATTTTTGTACACTTGATATCCTTATCCCTGAGGATACCACACAGGCAATCTCACAGTGTAAAAAACATGTTCTATATGTCCAACCTAAACCTATTCTCAACTTTTTCTAATTTAAAATTATTGCCTCTTGTCTGTCACAGTAGGCATTGACAAAATGTCTCTCTCTCTTATAAATGCACTTTGTATAATACAAGTCTGTAAAAAGAGATCTCCCTGGAACCTTCTAGTCTCTAGGCATTAAAAACCCCAACTCTCTAAGCCTGCCTTAATAGATCCCTCCTCTGGGCCTACTTCAACAGGTCCTTGTTTTTCTTTTTCTAGAGGCACCAAAGCTGGATGCAGCACTCCAAGTGGGATCTCACAAGAGCAAAGAGGGGTAGAATCACTTCCCTCAACCTGCTGGCCAGGTTTCGCTTTTTTTCAGATCAGGGTACAAATGGATTTCCAGGCTGCAAGCTCACATTGCAAGCTCATACACAGCATGCTCCCACAAAAGGGCATGCTACTGCACACCTAAGGTCACACACTTTTGCTTGGTGCTGTTAATATCTCCCACTTCAGTCTACTTATGACATTTCAAACATGTATTGTAAACATGACATTGCTCTGAAACCTCATTTTGGCAATCTCCCAAAACACTGTCCAAGCAAACTAATCAATTGTAATTTATAGGTCAGGTACCTCACACTTTAAACTGGTTAGATTTCTTTGCATCCTCAATTTCAGCAGCTTTATACTGCAGTGCATGTAAGATTCACCACCTTAATTACCTTTTGGTCTTTTGTTGCTTTTAAATATGCTATCTACTGAGCCAGAAATATTATAATATTATTCTGTCATTGCACAAATCTGTCATGGCTACTTTCCTCACACAATGTTATGAACAATAGAAAACATGTAATCCTATAATTTTCATGGTTTTCCACTAACAAGGATTGACAGAAGAAGAGCGAATGCCTCTATCTACAAACATTTCCCCTATACAAAAAACAAACAAACAAACAAACAAACAAATTAACAGAAGTTGAACTAAGTACTAAATGGATTTGATTACAATATTGACATGGTGCTTTGACATTCAAAGTATTATTATGAATCAAAAAAGAAGGAAAACTCTGAAGTGGAACATTTTTGCTACTTTGAGCTTACAGATTTCTCTTTGTGTTCATGGACTTAAACCCTACTTAACTTACAGGTGAAAAGATTTTAATGTATTTTCAGTTATTATTCTCCTTACACTTTAATCCTGTACCTCAGAAGTCTATGTATTTGAATATAGACAGCTCTTTTATCAGAGAAATACATTGAGGCTTTATCATAAGAGGCATATCAAATAAACATAGTTAGAGAAATAAAAGAAAAAAATAGAAAAACCCTTACCCAGAAGTCAGAAGATCTGTCTGCTTTCAAAAACTCAAAATCCATTATCTGTTTTCTAAGCAATTTCTCCACAATTATGAATTTGTCCTTGACTGGTATTCTTATAAACAGCTCCTATACAGCAGCCTCAGGATTTCTTTACTCCCTAGTTAGAGACTGTTCATGCTGAGAAGACTGGCTATTTATTCCAAAGCTCCTAACACTTTACTTATTACAATGGCCAGTCACTTTGATGTTAGCTTCCCCCTTTAAAATCCAGGCCCTGGAAACTTCTGAATTGTGCAAAAACATACTGTAAAATTCACAGATGATATGCAACCAAGATCTCATTTGCTTGATGGAAATTAAACAAAATTAAAAAGCTGAGAGCTCAATATTAATAGCTGAACTACCTGCTTCTCATGTATGGCTTTTCCCTCACACTGTCCTCCATCCATTGATCCTTAACAAGAAGTGAGGCAATATTTTTTTAACCCTATTGTTCATAAAGAAAACCAAACCAAATCACTTGACATGACAGCTCTTTAGCTCTTTAGTGTGGAACTTGAGAGGACTTTTCACCACCAAGTTTTAGAAAACTCACAAAGCCTAAATATGACTTAGTCTCAGACTATTCCCCCTACCAATGAACCCAGGTGTACTAGAAAAAAAAAACAGCAACTGGTATTATTTCACAGATGTTGGATATGGGTAGTTGTCAGAAACATGGAGTAATGTAGAGAACATACCTAGCCATGATATAGCCAAGAACTGGGTTCTCCTGCTGTCATCAGAAAAAAACCCCATAACTTAAGATATATGTATGATACCTCAGTAATCTTCCATCTTTTGGGGCCAGTTGGCCAAATAATGTATCCTCAATTTATTTTTTTTGATTAAAGCCTTCATTACTACAAAGTAGTTCACAGCAGTAATAAAGCTAACTAAGAAAATATTACTAATTTAAAGCAAATTAGTATTCTCACACAGTCCTTCTCCCAAGGTTAATTATATCTGTTTCCTGAGGTGCTCTTTTAAGATTCAAGAAACCAGAAGATCTAAAGTCAAATACTGCTACAGATAAACTGCAGAAATCTAAAACTTTACATTAAATAGACAAAAAAAGAAAAAATCATGCATTCATAACTATCCACATTGCAGTTCATTAAGTTACATGTAAATCAGTTAACACAAAATCCAAGGAACAGAGTAGTTTCAAGTGCTTAAGCAGTATTTCACATTAAATTTTCTGGTTTTAACAATACACAGAGTTTAATTCCAGTAGAAGCAATGCTGAAAATCTATTGAGTATAACTGTTGATACCGGTTCAACCAAAAGGATGATCCTTGCTTTTTCATGTGCAAAAGACCAAGCTTCTGGTGCAATACTTGACGGACACAATTTCTGCAAGACTTCACAGACACAGGTAGATACAGTATGTGCTACAGAAATATGGGCTGCCCTGAACCTGGGTCTGTGCAGAGCCATATACTCTTCTCTTCCGAGCTGCTGGGCCTTTACAGCACTGTATAATATAATATAATATCAATTATTGCAGATTTAAAATCAAGTGTTAAAGCAGAAAGCTATTTAAGCATGTCCATTTATATGGGACATGACTCATGGTAAATTCAACAGAAAATTGTTGTCAAGCACCTTCTTTCTTTCTGGTATATTATAATTTGGAAGTATGGCTTGGAATGCCTTGCAGGTTTAATTTAATTACTGTAGCACTGACCTTTTTATACTATTAACAAATAATCCTTTGTCCCTCTAGACTAGATTGTTTATTACAACTCCTGCCCACAGCTTAAAGCACATTGATTCTCAATTACCACTTTATAGAAGCCATCTTTTTACTGCCAAGCCATCTTTGACTCATGACTTTTCTGCCCACCCCCAAAGGGGTTTTAAAAGTATACAAATCAAAAAAGGTAATAACAAGATTAATTAAAAGTTACAGGAAAAACAAAGAGATCGAAACAAAAATAAAAACATGTTAAATTACTGCAACAAAGTCTCTCTCTACCTTCTACACTTTTATTATCAAAATATTCTTAGTGTCGAAGATGTATTTTTATGCTGAGGATATTTTTCATCAAGAATGAAATAAGACGACAACTAAAGTCATACTAGAGTGGCATCACACTAGAGATACAGTGTTTGAAAGGACATGAAATAAGTATCATTGCTGTCCAAAAATGTAATAGCTTAACATTGCAGTGTAATATAAATTTACAGTCACAATTTCTAATCACAAGCTTTCTCCCCAGGTGACATAAATTGACTTGGAGGATGAAGGCAAGTAAACCTTGGTTATGAGCTAAAAGGGTCACATGTCCTCTATCCCTTCACTGATTTTCTATAGGCATCCTTAAAATCCTTTAATCATCAGGGCAAGATCAGGATTACCCAATAGCATTGGTTTGGGTGTTACTACATGTTTAAGGAGTTTCAGTGCAGTGTGAGTTTACCAGACCATCATAGATACCAGAATTTCCAGACTGTACAGTACTTGGCAATCTTTACTACCCCTGCCTTCTTCTTGTGCTACAGCTTGTTGTGGTATAACAGCAGTTATGCTGTGCTGGAAAAGGCTCTTCCATGGCTTTCTCTTCACATTCATTGGCCTTATCTTAAGCTACAACTACCTAAAAGGAACAGGGTTTTTCCAAGATGCATTTCTTCAGGGATTTTTTGGACTGTACACATCTGTCAATCATTGACTTTTTCATGTTTCTTGAACACTGACATGCATTTCCTAGGGATATGATTACTACCTCTTCTTCCATAGTTTTTCCAAACTAGCACGTTTAATCTCTAAGTTAAACACCACTACCAATAGTTTCAGTATTTTTGCCTCAGAACTGGGGCAAAATTAATATCCCATCTTTGTTTGTTGTTTACAGGAATTTAGACACTCAGTTGCGTTCTACATTACTAAAGAATCCACAATCATATTAGTGAATAAATGAATTTCTTTTGTCAACAAAAAAGAAGAAAATTCATATTGAGCATAAAGGTGTCCCACAGTCCCAGATGGATCTTCATAGACTTGATGACTGGCTCCCTGCAGACCTCAAGATGTTCAATAACTATTGCAAGATCCTGCACCTTAGTGAGATTAATCCCCAGTTTCAATACAGAATGCAGGGTGAACATACTGAGAATAGCCCTACATGGAGATATCAGAGGTTGAAGAACTCTACATGAGCTAGCAATGTCTGATTGCAGACCAGAAAGATGATCATAGATGCACAGAGGTATATAAGACCTGATGAGATGTATCCCAGAATACTGATGAAATTGACTGAGGGTAATGGCTAAGACACTCTCCATGACATTTGAAAAGTCATGGCAGCCAGGTGAAGTCCCAGATGACTGATAAAAGGGAGACACTGTGCCAGGCAAGGTCAAAATACAAGCACTTACCATATCTACATATGTAGAAAAGTCCTTAGCTTGTTTTCCTAACTAGTCAAAAATACCAATGACTGCCAAATCTACATCTTCTGTGCATACCTAGTGATATGCACTGAAGGCAAAATGGTTTCTTTGTCTTCCAGGAGTTTTTGAATGAAGCCTTTAGTTCTGCATATTTTCATTCCAAATACTTTTTGGCATGTATAAACATGGTTACAGTACTGAGGTCCAATATATTTTTCTGGCATTACTGGTCAAGTGGTCTTTTGACACAATATTTATCTCATTCAGTTCATTGGCTTAACAAGCTGTGTGTTAAACACCTACTAAAAGGAGTGGATGAGCATACATACACCAGTAATATGCTAAGATATCTATCCCCCAAATGGTAATACATTTATCAACATCAAGGATCAAATGTAGGTTAGACCATTCAGTGGAAAGGTACAAATGAAGGAAAATGCAGAATGTTGATGATATGGTTATTTAGAGAAGTCTACCTGTCTATAAATTTGAAAGTATAGCAAAATTGCACAACAAGCTCAATCATCACCTTTTTATTTTATCACATCTACATCTTCACCTTGGAATGAGAGCACCCTTTCATTCTTATCCTTTGAAATTTCAGCAGTAATCTTTGAATGGATTGATAAAGATCAACTATGTAAAGTCACTTTTTTTTTGTTGACCAAAGTATATTAGCCACAGAACCTATGCAAATATCAAACTTGATTATCAGATTTGTCTTTTGGTGGTTTTCCTAAATATTTTCTCAGGAACTGCACAAAGGCTTCAGGTGGGATAGCTAAAAAAGATCTTTTTAGTCTTGCCATCTGCCAATCGCTCTTGCAATCTAACTTAATTCCTGTGTGCCATTAGTATTGTATTTGCAGCACAGTTTATCACTTTAATGGGTAGCTCTTCTTTACTTTATTTTTAGATATATGTCTGTACAAAGAACAAGCTTTTCTGTGAAATTAACCCTTTGCTAAAGATCACAACTTTTAGTAAGTTTGTGAGAAAATTCTACTGCACTTCACAGCAGTCTGTATACTGTATACACCTATATACACCCAGGCTCCATCACAGAAGTTCTCAGACTCATTCCTTGGTGAGGGATGGCAGCTTTTTGCAGAATCCAGGAAGACCTACAGCAACCCCAGGAAAGTTTCTTCTTGTTAGAAGAGGATCATATTACAGCAAAATAATTTAGAACAGTATTTTGTGGGCTAATAGCAAATTCTTGTACTAAGATGCACACTTCTCAGTTCTTCACCAGTTTATTGCTTGCCTGAAGCCACACTGACACAGGGGAACATATGTCTATGCCCAGCAACTTCAGTTCAGCAGCTAACTAGTGCATAGGACAGCATGCTAGCTTAAACTGTGAAATATAGTCTGGGGACAGTGTAGACTTGCAGTCATGCTTGTTTAAAAGCATAACCCACTATCTCACCTATCAAATGAGCAGTAAGTTGGTTATTTATAAACTGTTCTGTTGCCACTGGAATAATGTGAACATTTAACTAGAAGAGTTATACTGGTTCATTTTGTTATTGTAGTCACAACTCAAAACACCTGAGACTACTTCATCCTAAAGAATTAAATTGGCCTAAAAATATATAAAATAAATGGTATGTGAGAGTGGATCTTTTATTTCATTTTTTGAATGAAATTAAGAACAATTTTGGACTTGAAATTTAGATAATACCATGTTCTAAGATCGTTGATACATGTATAAACATTAGAAGTTAACCATAAAAAGACCCATTTGCTGGCCAAAGGAATGGACAAACTCAGGTTCATGAGCTTAATTGCAATGCAACACTAAATGTGACTCAGACCAACCAACACTCCCTGATTCACAAGGAGAAGCAAACAGAAAAAAGAGCAGCTACAGCTGCCCAACCCCTCCTCACCATTACATCAAGTGAAAAAGCATCTAGTGTGTCTCTCCTGCACCCGTTTCCACACTGCAGGGCAGAAATAGCTTTATTATTGATATGTCAAGTTTCAACAGCTGCTGTGCCAGCATCTCAGCTTGGAGTGCTTGAGAGAAAAGCAGGAGGGAGAGCCGGAGGGAAAGGATAATCTCTGAGGCCACTTAATTTTCATTCATCTCACTGGAAAAAGAGCACTTGCAGGAGTAATTTTACTTTTCTGAACAACTTTCTACCTCTGCCTTCAAGCAGCCCTTTTTTTTTCCTCAAACACAAAGCAGTATCTGACTCTTTCTGTTCAATTGTACTGCACCTACTGCACCTTTTAGTACATGCTTCTTTAATAAAAAAATAAAGTTCTGAGGAGAAGCAAAGCCCTACAGCAGCAAAGCTGTACAGAACAGTCACCAACAAGGAGCTCACTGAGCCATCAAAGGGCTCTCAATACTTAAGAAATCTGAGTAGCTTGTGTTTCTACCCAAGTTTGCCCTGTAGTTATGAGTCTAATTCAACTTTGCTAAACAGCAGAGAACATGTTATCTTATTTTTATTCTATCTTTTAAGGATTTTGTGAGATTTGATTAAGATACAGCTTCATCAACCAAAATATATTAGCTACACCAAAATCAAGAAATTTCCAGTTCATCACACAGCACTTAATTGCTGCCATGCCTTTCCGGAGGATCCTTTTTTTTCCTTTCATTTTTTCCATCTGTTCACACAAGTGACTCATTCTGCCATCATCAAAAGAACTCACATCTATACACATGACTCCAAAATTTTACCCAAATCATCATTTCTTCTAAACAGAAGAGTAGCAATAGAAAGATGCAACTTCCCCCATTTTGAAGCAGTGTAAGGGCTTTATTTTCTATCACATATTACTTCTCTGGCTTCAAATGATAAACTATCCTATTCCTAGTCAGCTATCACCATAACCATCTATTTCTCAAACCATATTCCTGAAGAGGACTGTAGCTTCAACAATCATTCTGATTTTTTTTGGTCTGATATCTACGATGGCTGATGCATTCAACTGGCTGTTTGACACACCTATGCATTAACAATAGTCCTCTTACATCCTTATAAAATCTGTCCCTGGGAGAGACTGCATATGTATTCTGGAGTCACCAAACAAATCTCAGAAAATCAACACAACTACAGAATTAACCATAGTGTTGTCTTGTTGGGAATTTTTAAAAGACAAAAGAAATGTTAATTTTTCTGAATTAACTGTTTTACTGAAAAAGAATCAATTGTTACAGAGAGTTTACTATATTAGGGACTCAAAATTATATTCATAATTTTTTATTTATATACTATTCGTGTATAATATATTAAATGTAATCATTTAGAAAATACATCTTAAGAAAGGATATATATGCAAAAATTCCTACAGCAGCTGCACCTCTTTCAGTACAAAACAGTTTTCTCTGCCAAAAAGCTGAGTTCTCTAAAGGTCACCCTTTAGAGACTGCAAAAGAAATATGGATCACCAGTGGATGGAGTTCCTAACCATGTATTTCTCCAGAAGTCAGGACATTTTATTTCCACAAAATATTTTGAAAATAATTTTAAAAATCCTGCCATTCAAGAACAAATCATTGTAAAATCAAAGTAAATCATGGATCATATTTCAGGGGATTGCAACACTGTGACCAGGTTGACAAATTATTCTGAGAAGCAAACAAACAATGCTCATGGACTTCAAGGGGAACTGTAAGTTTCAAAAACCTCTAAAATCAAACCTGTTATTTCTCAAGTAAAGACCTAATCCAGATTATTAGGGGTATTGGGACTCTGAAAGTAACTGGTCGTATTCCAATAAATAGTCATTAAGTCTAGTAGATGTCACAATCTCAAAAGTCATAGAATCATAGAATGGCTTTGGTTGGACGGGACTTCCGTCCAACCCACCTCCCACAGGCAGGGAGCCTGAATGGGGCCTTGATCATCTTGAAATCAGGTTGATCAAAGCCACAGGCAACCTCGTCTCAAACACTTTCAGGGAGGGGATGTCCACAACTTCTCTGGGCAACCTACTCCGATATCTCACCACCATCACAGTAAAGCATTTATTTCTTACGTTTAATTAAAGGCTACTCTTTCTCTGTTCAAAGTCATTCCTCCTTGTCCTATTGCTACATGCTTATATAAAAATCCTCTTAAACTCTCTTCTAGGCCCCTGTTAGGTACTGAGGGGCTGTGTGGTTTCCCTGTGGAATTCTCCAAGTTGAAAACCATAATTTAACAACACTTCAACACTACAACACTTCACCTGGAGAGGTTCTCCAGCCCTGCTCATCTTCATGACCTTCCTCTGGACTCACTGCTGCAGGATGATGTCTTTCCTGCACTGGGAACATGGCACTGCAGGTGAGGTCCCAGCACAGCATATGTGCAGGATCTCCTCCCCTGCTGGCCACGCTGCTTTGGATGCAGCCCAGGACATGTTTGGCTTTCTGGAATGTGAGTACATGTCACAGGTGTATGTTGTATGCCCAGCCTCTCAATTACCAAACTCCCACAAATCCACTCAATCCATTCTCCACCCACTCTGTGCTCATGTCCTTCATATGGCCCCACCCCTCCAGCCTGTCAGTCCTGCATGTCACCTGCACCACTCAGTTGGATGTCATCGGCAGACTTTCTAAAAATGCTCTCAGTTCCTCTGTCCATGTCACTGACAAAGATGTTTAGCAGTATTGGTTGCTGCCAGCTCCTGATAAATATCACTTCCACCGGACTTTAAGTATTCAATTATCAGTATTACAAATACTAAAATTTAGAATTTTTTCTTTTTACTTTGTCATGAAATTTTCTAAAACAGAATTGTTACATTTCTATAAATGTGGCAGCATTAGTACTAATTTTTTTTTTGCAAATGGTTCCAACTGAAATAATCTTTAAACAGTTGTATACTCGATTAATCATTAATGCCTCAATACAGATTTAACCATTGCATACGAAAAATATAGAAAATTTATAGTTTTATACAAAGTATACCACACTGGGCAATATGTTGCATTATCACTAAATATGAGCAGCCCATGTCCCAAAAGGTTTAATGTCAGGCAAAGCAACAAATCTGGAATAGAGGCACATAGAGGTGTTCAAGAGACATACCATCCCCACTTTTGCGCTACGTGGAAAATTTTCTGTAATTTACTAACTGCTCTCTTCTTTTACCTTTTGTTTTCTTGCTAGATATCCACCCCATATAATTCAGTCCTGACAACTCTACTGGAGAGTGTACTTCCAACAAGGAATCCAGACTCCATTCTCTTTCTAGTTCTTTTAACTATATGGCTTTTAAAAGACAAATTTGAGCCAAAGGACATACTTAAAATAACATCTGCTTAAAGGTACTTGCAAAGAATACTTAATACATAGTTAGGAGATATGTTCTAGCTATAGAGTATTTATATGAACATATAATTTATATTACTATTTATAACTAATTATAATTTATATAACTAATTTGACATCTCTGCCAAACTAAAGGTAACATTAATGAATAAAGAAGCAGATTTTATTCTTAAGATCTCTTCAAAATTGAAAAACCAGGGATGAGATCAAGAGCAAGAATCAGTCATATCACAGAGAAGATAATACACCAGTTCATTTCAGCACTGGTCAAAGAGCAAAAGATAGTGAATAAATAATTTTTTTAGAGAGTAGAGACAAAATGAAAGAGGAAAAGCTCCCCACCTCAGTAAATAAGAAATTAATTTCTCTGCCTGTCTTGTAGAATATATGCATCAGTAAATATCAATATTATAATTCAAACACAAGATATATCAGCATTTTCCAGATATCATAACTTTAGATTTTTTCTCAGCTCTAAGCAAAGTTTCAATTTCGTACATGTATTGTGTACAAGTTTATCGTTCAGAGTCTGATCCTTGGAGCTGGGATCTGATCCACAGAGTATGGGCAAAGCACAAAGACGCAAAGTCTTAAATACATTATTTCACACACTTTTTTACTAACACAAAAATACAACACAGAAGTAATGTTACCCATTGTAACTGCAGTATACTATACTATATATATATATTTATATATAAATATATGTGTGCTTGTTTATAAAACTGTAAAAATATCCTTTAGATAATCTAATGCACAGTCTAAATTTATCATTGGAGAAATGTCTTCTTTATTACAGTATTAAATAATATGACAGTATTTTTCCTCAGTTAATGCTTTAGGCTATTTTAATGGACTATTTACCTTGAGGAAAAAAAAATCAATTTATTCTGTGAGTAAGATCAGAAGAGATTACAAATGCTGAAGCAATAATTTTACAGATTTTAAAGTAATTATATGTTTACCCTGATAAATTGCATTCATTTTTGGTAGTTACTTTACTCTTTTGAAAGAGATCTCTAATTTGGAAAATTGAGACCCCTAAGGAAAAAATATTTATTTCCACGTACCCATCTGGTGAGTTGAATATTGACTTTTGTAAAGCACTTACTTTCAGTCATCTAACCTAATAGCCAGTTCTATTTTATTATTATTATTATTATTACCAGGAGCTTCAAACTAAATAATAAAGAGCTTTTGTGTGTATCCAACAAAGCAAATGTTGACTGTGTGAGAAGCATAATTAAAATGCCATTTAGCCAGAGACACACGAATTCTCATAACTTATTTTACACTTTTTCACTTGGCCTTCAAAAAACATCCAAACCAAGCCACAAAGCTGTCTATGAAATTTCATGAAGAATATTTTTTTTTACCTACATATATAAATTAAAGTCACAAAATTCTGTGGCACAAAACCAGCTCATGTAACACCATCATCCCTATGTAGCTCTGTCTGCACTGGAATAAAGCAAGAACTCAAGCACGAAGCAAGCTGCCAGAGGCTATTTCAGGATAATATCACAGCATTCAGCTTGCATTTACCTGCAGAACATTAGGATCATTACTTAACTTTAACAAGCTCTTAAAAGCCATCAGGAGTCTTCTCTCTTCATAGAGAGGAAAGTCAAAGGTTTTTCTATTTGAAAGGGAAGAAACTTCAGATCATTCTCGTGTTCACTACTGCCCTACATGAATAGATAGCCCCTAACTTTGGAGTAAGTTACCTGGAGTAACATTATAGTCACAAACATGAGGTTTTGTCTTGTCTTTCAAACTTATTAAGCAGCTGTCCTTCAACATAATTTTGTAAGAAAGTTTCTTCCTCTCCTGGTGTAATTATAGAATGATAATTTCATTGAGATACATGTACAATGTTACCCCCAGTGTATCATTAAAATTATGGAATGCGGTTTATCTCATTAAATGTCTTCATACGTGATAGGACTACAACAAGTATATTATCTCCAGAGAGTGTATGTTTTCTTGATCAAAACCAAATTTTTAAAAACAAATCATTGCCATCTTACACTGAAAAAAAAAAAAAAAAGTTATTTCTTAACAGAAAGTTGCTATTTTCTTCATAAAAATGTTCAATATGTGTTGTCCAAACCAGCATCCCACTGAGATTCTGTTTTATCTTACTAACTTGTATATTTCCAACCCTGGAAAAACTCATTTTAACCTTCTGATTAAAATGGTGAGTTTTACCTACAATATATGACAAAATATACATTTATAGATTTGGGTAAAACCACAACTTTTAAAAGGTAGCTAGCTGGACCATTACTTTTACTGAAAAGACCTTTTTTCAGTTTTTTCTACAAGGTACCTGTCAAATAACCCTTACTGTCATTAAAACTGATTCTCTGCTTATTTTTTTTAATTGATTTTTAGTTTGTTATTCAGGTATAAGGCAGACCGTGACTTAACCATATTACACAACAAAAATATCAAGTCTCAAGAAAGTTATTTAAATGTGTGTTTAAATCAGAGCTGCTTTCTAAAATGTTCCAATAATCTATGAAGATATTAGACAGAAACCATTCCATGACTAGCTACTTATCAGTCATTTGTATAACCCCATTTCTTCTTGAGATGTCATCTCTCTTCATGCACTCCTTTGTAACTCCCAGCTCCTACCACAGTCCACATTTGGAGCTGACAGAGGTCTCACGTTGCTCCTCTGAGACACTCATAATAACCTGACACCAAACTGCATGGCCCTTGCTGAAACCTTCCCCACTTACTGAGATGTCTTTTCACAAGAAAAATTTACTCATCAATGAGTATCAGATTCTTTCCTCCAATCTCAACAATCAACCTGATCCATCAATTATTCTTTAAGTTAATATCAATACTTTCTTTTTTTGCCAATAGATATTTGCTTGAAAACACTTCTCTGTTTTCCAATAGCTTGCAGTGTCATTAGAAACAACTGAGAAGTCAGCTTCTGTACCATTTTCAATTCAAAGTAAACATTAAAAATAATCACAAACTGATGGGGAGGAGAGAGTAGAAATTATATTTTCTTTATAGAATTTTTCCTGAAGGAATTTGTTATTTCTGTGTTAAAATTAGAAGCTAATTCAGCAATAGTGAATGTATCCAGATAGTATACAATAATTTATCATTGAAAGAAGATATTTCTGAAAATGCTATATAGAAAGCCCTGAGCAAGAATATGTATCTGGTAAAACTTAAATAAGAGTCTCCTTGTTGAAAAGGACTGTAGATGGTCAGGCATTCAGGCACAACATCCAACCCTTTGAAGATCTATTTTTCCAACCAATTCTAAAAGTTAAAAAAAAAATGACATGCAGACACAGCACCAAATATTTTGAAAGATAATTTTTAATTTATGAAAATATTGAAAAAAACTGCTTTGTGAGCTCTTTAGTTTTTTTGTTAAATGGTGGTCACCAGTGTATTAATAGCCATTAGACAAGACAAAAACTCAGCATATTCATCACATGATGCTGTTCTTCTCTCAGTATGTGATTATAATTCTTTTAATACAATAAAAGATAGTTTATAATTTATGAGATGGCTTCCTAATGTCAATTATCCATAGAAATTTTTGCTATAGCCTTTGAAAAGTTCTTCACAGAACTTCCCAGCAGTAGTTGTGCCAAAATATAAGTAAAATGGAATAAATTTTATCTTGTACTGCAGTCTTGCAGCTCAGGCCATAGGCTCATGAGCTTTTTTAAACCAGCACATGGCACCTCCTGCTTCTGTCACTCATCCCCACATTTTTTTTTCTCACACACCCATTTTTGTGACTAGATACTTAACTTATATTGGTGAAAATAAATTTTTTTCTTTTTCATATGTAGCTGAATTCAAGAGGGTAAGAAAATGCAAAAAAAAAAAAAAAAAAAAAAGAATACTGTGTTACATGTTGATCTGGATTTTACATAAAATATCAGTATATTCTTCCAAACATAATCATTACTTTCTTTGAATTATTTGAATACCAGAAAAATTAAAACACAAAGTATAATAATATAAAGATAAGGGTATGAATGGCTTTCAGATAATAATAATAATATTATTAATAATTTTATTATATTAATAATAATAATATTCAAACCAAACCATTCCTGATACTTCTCAGGTTTCTGGACCATGCTCATTCTCAGTATGTATCTACCCTGATAGACCAATTAAAGAAGCCACTCCTTCACTCTAATGAGTTTTTAACACCAGAAAAGTTTCCTGTTTATCAAATTACATCCAATGGTATGCTATTATGCAGTTAATGTTGGCAACTGATACAAAATCTATATAACATATATATAAATTTTATAAATTTAACTTTATAAAGAACATTTTTGCACTCAGCAAATTAATTATCACAATCTATATTTTAATGTGATTCTTAAAGGAAATAGAGGAACAAGATACTAACTGTTGTATGTCAATACAAAAAGCTGTTATTTTAATTAATTTACCTACTTGTTAATTAAATACTTTGCCTACTTGTTAATCAAACCATAAATTACAAGCTATTTTGACTTATTTTGTTGACCTGCTGAGTGATGAAGATTTGCCTTCATAAAATTTTCTTTCCATCTGAAGGACTATTACTTCATTGTTTATCACATTTGGGTCAGAAAGGCCTTGCCCAGGATCAGCTGGAAATCATATTAACTGATTCATATTTATTTACAGAGATGTGTGCCTGAGAATAATTCTAAATATTTTCATAATTGACTTAACATAGAACTATGATATACCTGTCTGAAGGAGCATGACAATACCACATAGGATCTACTGGGGATTCAGCAAATGTAAGGTTCTAAAAGAAGAGTAAAAGGTACTTTATCCTATATTCAATACAACTGCTGTGAGCAAAAATTTTCTGGGGAATTCCAAATCCAAACTACTTTTTATTGAGGAAGCTAGACAATCTCACCTTCAATGGCTACTTGTCTTTTCATAACAGGAAGAATAACAAAAGAATCCTAATGTATTTCTATTAATAATTCTCAGAAATTCATTCACTTTCAAATTTGCTGCTGTGATAACTCTTCTTCCTTCCTTATTTCTGTCCCTCAATGAACACACATATCCAAGCTAAAAGAGAGGATTATTTCACATCAAGGCTTTCAGGGCAAGACAATGGTGATACTGTCTTCCTCTTACTAGGAACATCTTCAGGTTACCCAAAATGTACAGTTGAAACACAGAGAGTCACAAAGAGTCCAGCAGAAAATCTGAGGCATTTTTTGCAAATACTGAGTCTATTATCTCCACTAGACACTTAGAGGGATCACTTGTATTCTTCTGCAGGTAAAAAAATACTGTCTTGGACAATCTTGGGCTCGTGATAGACATTACACTCCTCATGAGAAACATCCTCTATATACAATATAGTTATAAATGTTGGGGGGTTAATATTGTCTTGAAATCCCAAACACACCTTACATCTTTTACCAATTCCATCAAAACACTCTTTAGTTATATCAAGCTTGTCTAACAAACATCTGGAGACGAGGACTTGCCACTGGTCTTTCAAATACCAGTAGAAAAAAAATAGACAGAATCAACTTATGAAAATAAAGTATTCTACAACAGTGCTCAGTGGAAGACAGGTTTGAGACAGTTACTGCAGACATCAGTCAGTTTAACCATTAAGACAGTCAAGACAATACTCTGCTTAATTAGACTCTACAATAAAATACAGACTGACTAAAAGTCAGTCTCTGTGAATTATCTGAAGTCAGACACCTAAATACAGAGATTCCAATCTATTAAAAAATCTCTCCATATTCTTCCAGAAATAAAGTTGCCTTTTTTTTTTTTTTTTTTTTAACTTTCCATGCAGTCTTACACTGCCTAGTAGTTAGAAAGTTACTTGCTATTGCTGGTGTAGAAATACTATTTATAACTTAGTTCCTATGTCTTCAATTTCCGGCCATCCACACTTTTCAAATACCTAATGCTTAGTCTTTGCACCTAGGGAACAAGATATACGCATATACGCACAGAGGGGGAATAATACCCCAAAACCCAAGCCCACTCTAGAATCCCTAGAGATTCCTTCCTGCTGAAGTGAGAAAACTGTAGGCTCAGATGCTATCCAGCACCCCTTTCCTCAACACCACAGCTGCAGTTGCTTCACTTTTCATGGTTTCTTCCAGCCTACTCTGCTTCTAGTGAACTTTGGCTACTTATAAAGGAGAGGGGGAGAAAGAAAAGAGATACAAAAGAGAGAGAGAAGGCAAAGAGTAGAGCAATCATTTCAGCTTGTTCTGAGAACTGCTTCTTCTTTCTGTCACAGCAAAACCGTATATACACTTATACACTACAGACACCAGAAGTATTAGGTTCAAATGAAAATAGTAGCACAATATAATATATTTGGTGAAGGATTCAAATTCCTGGCAACAGCTCAAAAATTTTATTTGATCTCTCTTGCAAAAAGTTTTTAAGATCATGTTGAACATAATTTGTTTAGGCAAAAGAAAACCACATAAAGCAACCAAATTTTTACTCTAAATACATATATGTGCCATTTCCTACTAAACAGCTTGGCCATGTAAAATTCCACTCAGGTCCTCCACACAGCCTTTTTATCTCACAGTAAAAACATTGCAGAGTTCATGTATTTCCACAGTCTTAAATTAGAATTTTTTGTTTACTTCAAATGACTTACAGAAGATCAGGAAAAAAACCCTATCCTGATCCCTTGGTTGTCCTATATGTGCTGTATGATCACACTCAAGAAGATTTTTCTGTGATCTTCCTGGGCCCTGAGGTCAGACCTCTAGTTCCCTGGATCCTTTCCTGCCCATTCTGTGGATGTGTGTCACATTGGCCAACCTCCAGTCACCTGGGACCTCCCTAGTGAGCCAGGGCTGATGACAAATTATGGAGGGTGGCTTAGCAAGCTCTGGTGCCATCTTCCTTTGGATGAATGCCATTCACTCCCAGAGACTTTTGAGTGTGTAAGCAGCCCAGCAGGTCACTATCTACCTCTCCTGGATTACAGAGGGCCTAGTCTGGTACCAGTCCCTGTCTACCAGCTAGGAGGACTGGCTGCCCTCAAGATAACCATTCCTAGTCTTGAAGACTGAGACAAAGAAAGCATTAAGTACTTCAGCCATCCCCTCTTTCTTGGTGACAATGTTCTCTTCTGCATCCAACAAAAGATGGAGATTTTCCATGGACCTCCTTTTGTTGTTGGTCTATTTGCAAAAGCATCTTTTCTTTATCTTTCATATCAGGGGACAGATTGAGCTCTCTTTCCATGACCTAGCAACATCCTTGTACTATTCCTGAGTTGCCTGCCATTCTTTCAAAGTTCTGTCATGGTTTAGGAATGGTACCCCCCAATTTGGTGTTCCCACTGAGAACACCACAGACCACTGGCCACTTGGCTCACTCTTCCCTTTCCCTTGGGGTGGTATAAAGACCAGAATTGGAGACACAAAAAGGTAAAGACCACAGGCTGAAATAACAGTTTACTGGAAACAGCAATGAAATAAGAACAGTGACAACAATACCAAAACCAAAGTGTAAAATCAAAGAGACAAGCAAATAACTCACATTAGTGTGCACCTTGTATGGAAATTACTGCCACCCAACTGCACATACTGGCAAATCAGAAGACATGACCCCCTTGCACATGGCTTGAAGGGGTACAGAATAGCTCTGGGGTCCTGGCCATGCCCCTCCCAGCTGCTGCAGAAGTTAAACCTATCCTGGCCAGAACCAGGACAAGGTCAAAAACTCTCTTTTTTATTCCTGAGTTCATGTGAAAGCTCCCTGTTCAGCCAGGCCAGTCTTCTTCCCCAGTGGCAGTTCTTTTGGCACATGGGACAGCCCATTCCTGTGTCTGTAGGATTCCTTCTTAGTGTCCAGCCTTTCTGGACCCCTTTGTTATCAAGGACTGTTTCTCAGGGACTGTCTGAACCAGTGTACCAAACAGGACAAAGTCCACACTCCTGAAATCCAAGGGGGATCCCCTTCCTTAGTTCATCAAGAACTGAAAACTCTATTATTTCATTATAATTACTTATATTAATGTAATTTGAATCCAAACCACTTAAAAACATGTAATCTTCTACTGTATCATTTTGTTTTCAAGATTCAGCTTAGCAATGCAACAAACAGATCAGTAATAAATGAGGCTCTCAAATGGTAAAAAATTCAAATGCCTATTTCCCATAAGCAGTAGAGAACTTCCAACCTGATTGTTTAAAGCCCAGAAATTTGAAAAGAACAAAATATTAAGGGGCAGAAAGCTCAAAAGTCCATTACTTAGAAAGATGAGCAAAACTGTACAAAACTACACATAAAAAAATTACGGTTTTTCTTAATGACTCTCAGAGCAATGCTCTTTTATTTAGATGTCTGCTAAAACACTTCTACAAAGCAGTCATTTCCAATCATTTGTTTAGTTTATTTCTATATGAAATGAGTCAGCAGTTAATGTTGTTGATATACAGAGCTTCCTTTTCTAAAAGAAAGTTAAATTGCTTAGCTTGTATTATCAACATTTTTATTGTTATTGAATATTTTCATGAAGAGAAGGAAAGGCCTTATTCAGGATGGGAAGGTTGAGAAACCTGTGTGTATATTTGAGAATGGGGAAAATGATGCATAAGGTTCTTAAAAATAGCTGCCAAGCAGCAGTACTGTAGGAAAAATATTTTCTCCTAAAGTTTGAGAATTATTAATACAATAATTTTGGTAGCACCAAAATAATCTGCCCAGCATTACACATTTATTAGAGGTCTCTGGGTTTACACCCACAGGATACACAAAAGCAGAAAGGCAAGGGCAACACAAGCCCCAGTGCTCCTGCACTGATCTTACACTCTCAAAGCCCCACCCCTGACAATCAGTGATGTCTGCTCTTTTGCAGACACAGCTAGATATTTACCATGGTAAATTCTGTAGTCTGAGCTCAGACTATTCTTGGGGACACAAGTTCCTCTGAAGTGAAGCCAGGCACTGTTTATGAATCAGATTCATCTGTGCAGAGCTTGGAGTCTAAAACATTTATTTTTAAAAACTCCAAGTTTCCATCCCAGAAAAAAAAAATGTTATACAGAAGGCTTTTTACCTGCTTTCATCCTCTCAGTAACATATTTACAAAAGCAACAGATAGAAAAGAAGAGCAATTTATTATTTTTTTACGTATAAGGGACACAGAACTCCATATTCTTTCACAGAGATTGGCCAGGAACATGTGTCTAAGGAATGGGTTTGTATGAATGAAAATTCATGAGTTTATTTTCTCTAACTGAGACAAGTGAATCTACCAGTGACTAAATACAGATGTTCAAAGCACACAGAAATGAAAAGTTATACTGAACACAGCTAAGCACCTATAACAGTTTAGGGAAAAAAAATTAACCAGAGCTTGATTGGGGTGCTGAGCCTAACCCTAAGATGACATGCACACACAGCACAGCAGTACACTTTTCTGCCAAGTGTCTCATCCGTGTCTTTATCCTTGTCATAACCTCAGTCAAGAAAGTCTGTCTCCTCACCAAGTGTCCTCACTTACAACAAGCTACCACACAAAAGCCAAGTAAAAATTGCAGCATCGTGTGCCGCCTTTTAGGACCTGTTCTTTAGGGGACTGGAAACCAGAAGGGAAGGAGAGGTGCTCAGAGGAGAGCCAAGTGTTAGCCAAACAGGTTTGCTGAACTTTGGGATGCTTTGCCAATAACAGAAGAGAGGTTAAGTATAGGGATTTCACAGCTTAGTGATGTTTTCTGTAAAGGATCATCTCCTTTAGGTAATTATAATTCATTTAGCAGTTCAGAGCTGATCCTTGTGCTGCTGAAGTAGTTGTAACTAATCTCACAGTGGTGGAATAATAGTTTTAATAAAAATTATTTTAACATTGACAGAAAGAAGCTTGACATATGTAATAAGTCAAGAGTCAATGTCAGCTATAGTCATGAATACAACTGCAATCTTCCTTCAAGTATTTGTCTAGGACAGGACAGAGCCATAACAGAACTTCAGTAATTTTTAAAGATTGGATCTATCCCAGCTATGTGTTCCAGGTGTATGGGTTCTACTCTGCTAGGATTATACTCATCTATTTGGTCATTCCTGTGAGAAAAACTTCCTGGTGTCAAGGCTGTCTAAGTGAATTTTGGCAGTACTAAATTAGTGATGGCAACAGAAAGCTTAATTACTCAGATGGCTGAGGCACTGGAACACTGGAAATCAAATTGTTATTTTTGTGCTTGACCTTCTAAAGGCTTACTAAATATGAGCACAGTGTACACAGATTTTGGTATTCCTGGGGTAGCGACAGACAATACTGCAAATACTGATCGATCTGCTAGGACCCTCCTGTGCATTGACACTGCAAGCAGGAGAAGCTGACATCTGGACCACAGCTGGGCTTCAAGTTTGAAGCCATTTGCTTTCTCCAGGAGAGCAGATGGAGCATGTCGTGGAATCAGCTGAGGCCCCTTCTTCACTCAGAGACAGACAAACTAGATAACAGTGTTGTGGAGAAATTATATGGAGACTTGTACTGAATACGAAAGCAAGGATTACAATTCAACGTGCATATTGTTGATGAAACATCACACATTAGGTGATTTGGCCACAACTGGAAGTGATACACATTTGGTTGAACGGACTGCCTAAAGACAACCTGTGCCACCAGCAACTGAAAAACTTGGAGGAATTAAGAAACAGTGTAAAATGGAAAAGCCCTTTTTACCCCGCACTTGAGTTTTATGAATTGACAGAACACAACTACCAGTCTAATCAGCAAGCAGTTACTAAGAAGCTGTGTTCAATCATGCTAATTATCAACATGAAAGACAATACATTAAGGGTTAAACAAGGATTGGCATTTTGCTGGTTGGCATCTTGTCCAAGGTATAAGGGATAACTAAAAAATAAGTATATAAAGTGAAAATGCAATGTTCTGTAATTAAAAAAAAAAATGGAATGTATTTATAACCCTCATAAGGTGAGTTATGAAGTTGGATCTTTGCTCATTTTCAGATCAATTAAACTCGAAGTAAATAAACTAGTTCATTTGTCAGGAAGGTGACATGTCTACAAAGAAAAGCAGAACACTGATGAACAACCCCAGATGATTTATAGTCTGAACTATGACCTTGATTTCAATTGAAAACACATTTAAAAATTATTTTATTCCTCTTCTATATTTTTACTACTAAACAACAGAATAAAAGAGAGATATAAATTACCAAGGCATCATATGTTAAAAGTGATCATGGTTTGAAAATTTCTCAAAACCAAAAACTTTCCCTAACTATTATCTGGCCAATAAAAGTAATACAGGTAATTCCACATTATTATGAGGTGAGATCCAGCTATATTCTTACAACATGAAGAGCATTCTTCTCAAAGAATGAACAAGTAGGTTTTAAAAAGAATAGACAAAAAGTTAAGAAAGAAGGCCAAGCAATTAATGATTCTCCTTTGTTTTAAATTCTGGAGAGAATTTATATCAGTAGCACAAATTAGCACTAATATTCCGTGATTTTAACTCTCAGAAAGACCAGAAGTCTTCCAGCAGAGCCTTTTAATCAGTATTCAGACATTCCTACTTCTTCTTACACACATTTAAATTTGATTTATATTTATTGTACATCCAGTGTCATATTAATGTGCAGAAAAACTGCAATGTGGTAAACTGAATTTGACAGAGTTAACCTTACAGTAAAGATACCTTCATCACTAAAGATACATTCACCCCCCTTCCACTTCAAAAACATGCCATTAAAACCTTGGGCTTTATGTGAGTACTCATTTCTACAAGGAAATAAGAAAAGACCGTAATGACTGTTACCAGCTAAAATGAATTTCTGTGTCAGAAAACTCAGAGCTTATAGGAATCTCAAAGGACATGTGCAGGCTGATACTTCGTATAAGTGCCAACCTGAAGTCAGAGTAAGTTGCATCTTTTAATATTGTACCTGCTATTTTTCTCAACAATCACACACCCATGTCCCAGTAAACATACTAACAAACTCCAGGACACTTTGTCAGAGGCTAGATTTGGACAGCAATCAAATACTGCAAGACACTACAGATTTTCAGTGTTCTGAGGTTTAGAGAGTGTAATTTTGATTCATTTCTTTGAGGAAGGAGAGTGCAAAGTGAAGCAAAACTAAAGGGACGTGGAAATAAACATTCTGATAGAAATGGCTGGATTCCAGATAGCACGGCATTATGATAAGCCTCACATTTATTATGCACATGAATTATCTACTACACAAAATAATTCACATTTTGTATGTGACAGATGTTCTTCTTAATTGTTTTTTGTTACTTTTTTGTACTATAATTTCTACATTAAATAATCACAAAATACACTTGCAGCACACCTCTATCTAGGTCATTTTACTTCCTTACTGCATACATTTTTTCCCAACTCTGAGTTTTAAAATGGAAGGCATTGTGTAGTGTGAGAGGTCCTTGTCAGAACAAAACAAACTGAGATACTGTTTTACATGTATTTTGTCGGTTTCCCTCAGCTCTCAGAAATATCTTCCTTTCCTAGACATTGGAGCTTAGAAGGCTGCCTAAAACCAAAGAGTTTCAGGGGAATAGATGTTGACTTTAATGAAAGAATAAGAGAACACATAGTCATAAATCTAGTAAAATCACCACTGTTGTAGATAAACTTGTTTCAAGGTACATAATTTTGTTCACAAAGCAAATTCTGGAAAAAATATTCTTCCATGTCACTTTAAAAAAATCTGTTTGAGAACAAAAACATTGCTCAATCAAGTGAATGAACCCTTAGTGGAATTTATAAAATTTTACAAGAGATAGACCGCAGCAACAGAACACCTGCATGATTATGTCTTTTATGCAAACATAGAAAGTTAATGAGGCCACAGTCCCATTGCACCCATGATTCTCCTAAAATCTCCTTTTAGCTATTACTCACACATCATCCATTTGAATTGGACCATTGATATCCTGGCCAAAAACCTGATTTTGCCATATAATTTTATAACTTCAAAGAAAATTAGCCTACTAAGAGACAATCTTCACACCAGAGATTTTATAATATAACTAAGCAGGGCAGCAACACTGTGAAATGTGCAGAAATTAATTACCTCTAAAGAGAAACAAAGATGACACTGAAAGCCAAGTGCTGTGAGCACTCTTACCTTTGACTTACACACTGGACTGTCTAAAATCATTTTAAGTACTAGGTCTTCCAACATTAAAGTGATGCATTACAAGAGAAAACCTTTTAAAACACCAAGGCATTAATACGACCCTATGCACCTCCTCAATTTTAGATATATCAACGATTCCTTATGATGCTTTGTTTAGGCTGAATCGTCAGATAAAAATTATGCCACTGAAAACCACAAATTGTCACAAGGGGCTTTTATTGAGTGGGGGTTTTATTTTGGAGGGGATTTTTTTAACTCTTTTTTACTTGAGCTAGTATCACTGTTATAAGCAGCTATAACTTTAGTGAGATTGATAGAATTTTCACTTTTTAAATGAGAGGTAAATTACAACTAAATCTAACTCTAGGGAATTTAAAAGGATTCTTATGATACAAACTGTGAGTGACAAGTTCTCCTTTAAAAAATTACCAAATCTGTACTCCTATGGATGTATTTATCATTCAGCCAAAGGAGCCCTCTTCTCTTCACTGGTGAGACCCAAAATGGAGTACTTGTATCTGAAGCCCTCAGTACAGGGAAGACACAGACCTGTTGCAGCAGGCCCAGAGGAGGCCTACAAAAATAATCAGAAGGGTGGAACACCTCGTGGAAAGGGGAGAAAGTAGGGATTAGTTAGCCTTCTCATTAGGAGATGAGAAGGTTCCGGGGAGACTTTATGGTGGCCTTTCATGCTTATAAAGGGCTCAAAAGAAGGATGGGGAGAAAAGCTTTTAGGACCTGTTGCAATAGGACAAGGGATAATAGTTTTGACCCAAAGGAGAGCAGATGGAGACTACATATAAGGAAATGGGTTTTTTATTATGAGGATGGTGAAATACTGACACAGGTTGCCCAGAGAGGTCTTGGATGCCCCATTCCTGGAAATATTCAAGGCCAGGTTGGACAGGGCTCTGAGCAACCTGAACAGGATCCTTCCTGATCAGGATCCTTCCTGATCAAGAATATGTCCCTGGTCATTGCAGGGTGTTGGGCTAGACATTTAAAGATCCTTTCCAATTCAAACCATTCTATGGTTCAAAGATTTGGAGCTGCCATGAGGCAACAGGAAAAAAAAAAGGTACCTGTGAAGAGAAAATAGATATAGGTATATATCCTGTATGTGCCTTCCAGTCTCCTGCCTACTGAAATTTTATATATTGTCATGTCTCCTTAATTCATTTTATTTAGAAAAAAAGCCATTTCAGAATTACAATCAGTCTAAGGCTTCATCTATATATACTGTAATTTGAGTCATGTCAGTTTGATTTATGTTTTCATGTCTCATTGATGTCAACTTGATTTATGCTTTAGCTGGTGCTTTGAGTATTTCTTTAATATAATGGCTCTGAAAGCCAGAAAAGGATCCCACTTAAAAGTTGTATTTTATTTCCTAAGTAGTTGCAAATAGGTAAGTGAGATAGCAGCTTGCAGTTTATGTCACAGTGGTACACTGGACTCAATAAAGGGATGATTCAACAATCTACTACTCTGCTGATAAGGCCCAAAATATTTATACAATATTTTTTTGAGATATTCATAAGCATTGTATGAAGGAGCTGAGGTGGCATATCTATGTTTTATAATTCACTGGTCAGTAAAATAATGAAAATAATTTTTGGTAGTTCGTATGGTCTACATTTGGCAGCCATCTCAGGGGATATTAATGACATTCTCCTGTCACATTAACCATTGTATAGATAAACAAAATCAGTACTTTCATCATTCTCTTAAACCACTGTAAGAAGCAAAAAAAAAAAAAAAAATTCATAGAACTCATGTCTTGCCAGGATGAGGATCCTCATTCACTATGTTCACATTATAGTCTTAAAAAATATTCTCTAGTCCTGTAGACATTCTCTGTGTTGAATTCAGGCACAAGTTATGATTAGGATGTCTTTTACACCTCTTAACAAGTTTTGTGCTCCAAAGGAAGAGAAATATTTTTAATCTTTCATGTTAGGTGAGGGAGGAAAGTAGGATTATATTAATGCCAATATTAATTGGCATCAGATTTTCTTCCCCATTCAACATTTGTGCTCCTTGTCCCTTTATTCTAATAATTTTCACCATTTTAATTTCACTGCTTTCCAGAACCTTTACAATATTTATTTATGTGGATTATAATGTGGCAGAAAAAAAAAATGAATTCTTTCAAGAATTCACTTGCCTTTTTTTTTCACTTTTAAGTTTGATATCATAAATATCATGTAATATTTTCATGGCATTCTTTTCTTTGTTTTAGAGTTCACCAAACAAAGACAAGAAGGAGATAAAATATTCAAGTTCTTTCCTGGTTTTCTGGACCAATAAATATACCTAATCATTAATATCTCCCTTACCCACAATCATTTGTTTCACTTCAAATTCAGGAGAAAATTCTGCATGTGTTTTCTTGAATAAGATGGGGTTGTGGTGGACTGGACTGTTGACACTCATCTTGCAACTCTCTTCTCTGACAGGAATAAACTGCAGTTCAGTTCTTTTGATAGGCTGGGTTTTGTTTTTCATCTCCTAGGCTGCTTCTCTCTCCTATCCTTTTGATACATTGGAGAGTAATTCCATTCTTTTCTTTTTCATGGATTGTATAATACCAAAAATCTGGTTGTGGAACAGCGTATCAAAAAATGAGGTCTGTTTATGATTCTATGTTGTTATTCCCACAAGCAGACATAAAACCCTACTACATATCCTACAATCTGCCCACTTGCTCCTTATAGTGTTCTCCAATTTATTTAAAAAGAGGAAGACAACTTTTTATATTCATCATGAGCATGTGCCAAGAATACAACAGAAGAAATAATATGCTTCACTGGCTCAGCATTGGCTGATGAACTAGAAAAACCCTAAGAGCATCTCCAAGCTAGTATTAAGGGTTGTAGTTAGCATGACACCCACTACTTCTTTTTTTCTGTTTGGTACTGCTATGAAATTTTGAGCATACAGAATTAAACTAAAGAGAGAACACTTTATTATGATACATACCCAAAGGAAAAAAATTATATCATCACTGTTACCAATTTTACAAAACCAAGCTGTTTCTGGTATCACAGCAGGTCACTTCACACTGAAGAAAGGTAAATTATGTAGGATTTTGAGTCTGCTGTCAAACAAGCAGGACAAGACATTACAGCCATCTGATTGCGTGTCCATACTGCTCACCATTTAAAAACAGTATATTTTAAAATTGTGGAAAGATCTATTGAGGACTTTGGTTTTGTTTGTTTTTGTAAATGTACATTATAAAGCCTTCAATCACAATTTACCATATTTATCATATAGAACCTCAGAGGAAATGTGAAGAACTTAAAATTTAAATCCCACTTACTCACCATTTGCCCTTGGCATGTAGGCTATACAGCCCTAAAGGCACTAAAGAAAGTTCATAAAGAAAGCAGCCAGGAAGTAGCAGAGCACAGAGGGAGCATGAACTAAAGGAAATAAAGGAGAAGATAACAGACTATTTGCTGGATAACATCAGTCTGCTGTTTGTCTCCAAAAGTTTCATTTTTAAAGGTACTGAGCATTTAACAGCAATTAAAAGTAATGGAAATCGTAATATTCAACACTTACAGAGATAAATAGCTCAGCTGTCTCATAAATAATTGGATGCTTTTTTCCCCCCATTTTAAGATGCCTTTAAAGTGTATTCAACAACTAATACAGGTTTTCAAACTTGGGCATTCAGTTGCAGCTTTCTCTATTTTCAGCAATGCACTTGAGTAATCTTGGAGTGCAGTGCTTCAACACTGGGCACTGAATAAATTGTGCAATGAAAGGCACAAGACCTCTATCTAAGGGCTGTATTGTAATTTCCATGACAGTCCAGAACAAATTACATTAACATAAAATGTATAAATCAAAATCTGAAAACACCCTGAAGGTAATTGTGTATTTCTTTCCTGAAGGGCAATAACAGGAATATTCTACTTGCAGAGCCTCTGAGTTGCTGTGTTACTTTCTTATCTCCTGCTTCTAATATGTACCTACACTATAAACCATAGTTTAGATTTAGAATTGTGATTTTGAGGGTTATGCAAGCAAAATTTAATATAAAACACCTGATTTTCTTTTGAGGTATACTAACTTCTTACCAAAAGCACTTAATAGAGCACTAAAAGCTTAATTTCGATCAGTTGCTCCATGTTGTCCATATTTTTCTTTCACCATCCTAAACCTGAATGCTCGAAGAACTTAACTTTATAAGAGCTGTTTCTCTTCTCTTAGTTGTAATTTTTTTTCTTAATACATGTTAGTAGTCTTTAGAATACAATGGTTAAAGTCTTTGTTTCGAAAATTTGTATTTCATAATGCAAGCAGAGAAGGTATGTCAAATGCTTGGCAGTCTCTAAAGCAGTACATGCAACATTCTTTAGTCTTACATTAAAAAAATATCCATACTGGTCTTATTACTTTGTTTTTCTCTTCTATTCTTCTCCTCTTTAAGGCTTCTTCAACTTTTCCATGGCCTTCAGCATTTCTCTTCTGATTCTGTATTCCCCAGCCACGCACTTGTGCCCACAGTCACAGACATTGTTAAGGATTCACTCATTTTAATCATTTCCTCACATCTCCTGAGCTATGTATATTATTCTTCATGTAAAGCAAAACATTCTTGCTCTCCTGCTACTTGTGCAGAAAATCTCATGGTGTCTTGTCTTCCACAGGCAGCAACCTCTCTCACGCAACTATGTGTGAATTTGTTTGCTCTCCTGCAAACAAAGTCCAAAGCAGCTCCCTTCCCTGACACTGGTATGTGCAGAACTCTTAACACCCTTTCTTCACATTTTTCAAAGTGTTCAGAACAGATCTTTTGTTCTTTACCCACAGTATTTCCTGAATGTGGTGACAGTAGCTTTTAATCCCTATTTAGCACTGAGTTTGCGGGTTTTAAAACAGGAGTGACTTAGCTGACAATTTTTACATTATTTATTGTTGCTGTTTTCTATTTCTAGGGAATTCAATTATTATAAATATTTATATACATGAAAACAGCAAGCAGAAAGAGCAAGTTGGTTTAGCTAAAAGTATCAAAAATTATCCAGTTGCCAGATTTCCCAGAGCACTGGGGACTGATTACTACAATATAGTTCCCACATGTAGGTGCTTCAGTCCTTCTGAATGCCCAGAACATTTCACAGCCAAGATGCATTTTTCAGAACATTTATTCCCAGTCTGCATCCCAAGAAACTTCCTGCTGCTATAAATTTAATTTGGGGACATAAGAGGCTATCAATAGCTCACAAAATCAGACCCCAGTGGAAAAAAATAAAATTACTTAACCCTGTAATTAAATTAATAAAATATTTTAAATGCAGTTTAATTTCTGCATTTTTCTAATCCTAGTTATTTTTACTCTTTAGAATAAATGTTAATAAATAATAACCAACTAATAGATTAGATAGACTGGAAGAAATTAATAGAATTAGAAAAAATCTAAATGCAAATTTCTGACAGAAACACAATTATGCATAAAGCAAAAACTATTTTAAAGGTTATTGGGCTTCCATGTTTATTGTTTGGTGATTTTCAAGAAACCAATGATCTATTAATTCCATCCTTTTTGTCACAGAGATATGTTTGTGGACATAGTTTATGACATCGTTGTAGATTGAAAAAAACAAACAACATTTTGAGGACATTTACTTTGAAATTCTGTAGACATTTAAAAGAGCAGACAAAAACCATTTGAGAATACATTATAGCCACATACAAATAAAGGAGGAAACACACAAATCACAAGTTAGTGGCTTCTGTAATAATAAAGAGCAATGCAAAACATGCCTTAGAAAGTGTCTTGTTCCTGGCCTATCAGCCTTAAACCACTAGAAGGAAATCTTTTCTTACACACAAAGAAGCATGTCTGTAGTCTGCAGCTGGAAAAAAAAATACGTCTAATAAATGATGGGACATTTTCTAAAGGCATATAGAGAAACTGCAATTCTACTACCACAAAGCGAAGGGATTCTTTATAACTAACAGATCTGAGGAAAGTGTGGGGTTTTTTACAATACTACGTATTTATCTTGAGATAAATAATAAATGGAGAAATGTTCAGCCTAAAGCAACTGGGAGAAAGGAGAAAAAGAAAACATCAGCCTTAGCTTTAGAGTACTTTCCTTGGGATCCACTGCTTAATCTGAGTTTCTGAAGTTCAGTTGAAAGAACAGCAGTCCTTTGGAGAAGCACCTAATCTGTTTATGATAGATCTCAGAATTGATGTTTTTAACAACTTATCTCTTAAAATTTAATAGTAACATTTCAAAGTCAAGCAAGTACATATAATTTTAGAAATTTGAGGGCATTTCAAAGTAGTTCTGCTAATTCTTCAGAGGAATAACTGAATGTACTCCACCACGGGTTGAAGGGAAATTTGCAGTAAAGGAGGAATAATGAAAATGAGAGACCAACTGTCAATGCCTAACTGTTACAGCTTGCATGCACATTGAAAATCTGTCCCTTGCAGCAATGAATAAGCTCTGGAAAAGAGCAGGGTGGTTCAATCTGGCATGAGAAGACCCTGGAAGTGACCAGTGGAATCAGCTGTGGGAGCTGAAGCTGACAGTGTCAAAATATATGTGTCCTCACCACACCCCAGTGAACAGAGTCATGCAAGGCACAAGGCTGGGAACAAGCAGATAAAGGATGAGTGCCTAAGCTGAAATCCATCTGCTGAGCAAAGTCAGGGTGTGTCATCTTCCCCCCCAGCCAAAATGGTAGAGGAAATCACATTAAATGGCTTAGTAGTTTACCTGAAAAGAAGTTCTGGAAATAGGTGCACAAGAATTTTTTTGGATTAATGGGTACGTAAATGGAAAGATAGACAAAGTGAGAAAACAGGAGAAGAAATATCTGACATTTTATTTTGAAATCAGTCTTGAATTATTTTTATTGTTATTCAGATTAATCAATCTTTTCTATTTCTAGAAATTTCCTCAGATAGAGAAACGAGTGCTACATGAAAGAGGGCCTAATCAATACATTAGCTGAAGGGGAAGTTTTGATCATGGCATGAAAGTTAACTTCCTGGATCAGGAGACCCAAATCCCTATCCACTGAAGAGGTGCATTGCACAAGAGGCTCCTTCCACTTTTCAGTATGTTACAACATAACGTATGTTCAACAATAAACATCAAGTTATTATAAGTGCATATGCAAAAGATTAGTATCTATGTAATTTTCTCAATGTGGCACTGATTCAGCAGAGGACAAGGCAAACCCATTCAAAAAAAACCTCTGTCATTCACAAAAGTTTGTGTACCAAATACTGTTCCTATGATTTCTGTATGGTCTACTCCAGTATAGTATAGGAATAGAAATATTTTTTCTGAATTAAATATTATGAGACAGCAAAACATAAATGTAATTTCTTTTATTTAAGACATTTTATTACCTAGCACGTGCATTTATATGCCCTCTAGCATAGGGCATAAAAAATTAAAGGTAACTGCACAGAAATTTTAGAACTAAGATACCTTGAAAGATATCTGATTTCACTAAAATATCTGGATTGTACAATCAACATGACTGAGTAGATAGCCAAGATCTGGGAAACTAATCACATATCTGAGCTAAAAAATTGAAACACCAAACTGAAAGCAGTTTTGTTTAATGCTTGAATTTGAAGCATTGTAATCAAATGCAAATATAACAATGCCAAGTACTGCCAATATTAGTTTCTACAGTGTAATTAAAGCTACCAATTAGAGAAATCTTTTAAAATTAGCTAGCAGTCCTACTTTTGAAATAACCTACCATCATCATTCATTCTTTGCTAATGTTTCTGTTCATTTCTGATTTGCAATGAGCATGAGCAGTAAATTAATCAATTGCCACGTCTTTATTTATTTTTGCAAGTCCCCTGTAACAGTAGAAGAAATAACATGAAGTAAATCATGGTCATAGCAATAGCATTATTTAAGGGGATGGATAGGTAGTCAGCAAATTCCAATAAAAGAAAAAAGAGAAAGGTATAAAAGCCATTAATATTATTGCAAGAGGAAACTCTATTCCAGATGATATTCATTCTTCCTGTAGAAGTCTGTAAACTCTTTTCTTCATTTCCAGCTTGAGCAGGAAAGGAGCCTCTCATCCAGCAGAGCGTTAACTGTTGTCAACTTAGACATGTTGATCACTACAGGTTTATACATTTATAGCGCCTTGCTTACAATAAAATCAATGCCCACTGAGTAATTGATTCAGAATTACCATTAACAGCAATCAACAGAAAAGATGTATCATGCAATACTGTAACAATAGCTCAGAGGCAAGGCCCTGGTTCAAAGATCATTATACCTCTTCCTTCAAAGTACAAGTTCAGCCAAAGCATCTCTTCCAAACCGGGCATTTGTAAAGTCTCTCATCAAAGGAGACATAAGTGAGGTAAGAGTTCAATGGCATAATAACAATTAAGTCTTCTAATATCTTCCCAAGACAATTCATATTATGTATCATGACACATCTTGTCGTCATGTGTGCTTCCACACCTGTTTTCACGGTCTAGTTTTTAGCATGGCATTTTTAGCATTCATGTAAGGAAATTTGAAGCTTAGTTTTCTAGCTGGTTCTTTTACAGACTAGGACCTGCAGCTGACCTATTGAAACAAAAAGATTTGGCTTATTCCTTCTAAGGTCAATAGAAGATGTTTAAATGTCAGGAATCCATTTTCAAGACATTTCACTGAAGGACAAAAAACTGACATAGCATGTAAATTAGAGGATTCATATAATCTATGCAACTACAATTTGAAATTCTGACATTTTTTGCCCCAAAAGGATTTATTCTGTTTCTGTGAACATGAAGAACCATTCCACAACTGTGAATAGAATAGAATAGAATAGAATAGAATAGAATAGAATAGAATAGAATAGAATAGAATAGAATAGAATAGAATAGAAT
>VZUI01057814.1:0-17712 GCA_013401135.1 Cettia cetti | reverse complement strand
AAAAAAAAAAAAAAAAAAAAGAAAAAAAAGAAAAAGAAAAAAGCTGGAGAAAGACGATGTGCAGGAGGAGGGAAGGGCTGGCAGCGTGGGGAAGGAGCGGGGACGACGAGAGGGAAGCACTCAGCAAGCGCTTAGTGACAGCTGATAAATGGGGCTCTGAAGAGCCCGATCCCACAGCACGGCCGGGAGGGGAAAAAAAATTAAAAAATATAAAGTTAAAAAAAAAAGGTGGAGGGGAGGAGATTAAAGAGAAAGTATAAATTACACCAGAAATGGAAGTCCAGCTACAGGGACCTGGGGGAGAGCAAGGGGAGAGAAGGCGCTCAGAGTCCCCAAACTATTTAGTGATGGATTCAGCAGAAAGGTAAAAAGTGAGTGCAGTGAAAAGTGAAAGACAGGTATGGCCGGAGAGGAAAAGCTGATTTAGGACGGACTCGAGCTGAAGTTGGGATTCTCGTGGCGACGACGAGAAATTTTAGCAGCGGCAATATATAAATATCCCTCTCTCTGCCTACCAAAAGGCAACAGATAAGGACTGGAATATCAGCTTGAATACCAATTTAGGAACTCACGCTCTCTTGGAAGTGCTAATTGGGGATGGGGAGGGTGAGGGGGGGATCTGGGAGAAAGAAGGGAAAACTATAAGAAGCTGAGGAGAAAATCAACCAGTGGCAGAGTACTGCAAACCCAAGAAAGTCTCCCTGCTGTATTTTTGCATTCCAAAGGTAAACATAAAAGAGTCTTTCAAACTGTCAGGGGCCCGCAGATCAGGTGGGCAAACAGCGCTGCAGAGCGAACGTCTCCCTCTTTTGATATTATTCACACCTTGGCTAAACTGTTGTTAAGATGGGAGTGCGGAAAGCAACCTCAAGCCCACAAAATGAGAGAGAGAGAGAGAGAGAAGTTGTTGATTCATCTCTGTATTTTTGGCACTTTCTCCCCATTTTCCAGAAGGCGCCTGGAACAGTTAGTAACAGACAAACTTTTTAATTTTAAAATAGCTTCATAACTTATAGAGGCCAAAAAGACGAGGAGAGAGCCTGATTTCGCTTTCCTTCTCTCTCAAGTAGAAATCTGCAGCCTAGGTTAGACCCACAAGCACGCTCAGCCCCTCTGCGAATGAACCTGGCTTCAGCAGGACGTGATGAAAATTGAGCATTAACGCGATGGCACAGGACAGATATGACCTGGCTCTGATTCATTTTGTTAACAAGCTGTAACAACTCGACACACTGCTGGAGTCATGCACGTTGCATCCTCTGCCTTTGCTATCCGAGGTGCTATCGCCCCTCTCGAGCCGAGTTCAGGGGAAAGGAGTTGTAAGTCAGAACCTCTTGGAATAGTGGACCTGGTTTTTACAATATTTTTGGCAATTCCGCTACAATAAAAGGAGTAACCAAGCCCTGTTCGGCAAGTAGCAAGCACCTTGAAATAGAACTTTATAATTATCTAGTAAAGCTTTATCATCAAATTAGCTGGATGAGGGCATAGTAGCTAATTTCCATGCATTCTTTCAATTTTAATAAAAGACACTAAAAAAGTGACATTCAGAGATGAGGGGAAATTGTATGATTGTAAATACTGAATTAGTATTTACCTGCATTCGGCTAATTCAAAGTGTTCACCTTGCTGCAGTTACCCGGTGTATGGAATTAACAGCAGTAAATAGCTGCCTTTCGAGATACTGCTCTGTCCTTTTTAATCTTTAATTATAAGAATTCCCGTGATTGGCTACTAAGGCTTTCCTTGTAACACATTTAAACCCGCTGCAAGTAAAAGAAATACCTTGACTTTTTGCACAACTAGTGTAGCTTTGGCGCGCAAAAAGATTTTTTAAAAAATTAAAATGAGCTACGTAAGAAAAAGAGATGTAAATCAGAATACAAGGACGAATAGTCTGCCTCAGTCTGCAACTCTAGTAATTTGTTGCTGGAAGTTTTTTTCTTCCAAGAAACAGAAAGGGGGAAAAAACCCAACCCAAGCACTCCTCAAATGTAGCGCCTTATTAAATACGAAGCGGGAATGGGACAGGAGATAATTAAGGCATCAGATAAACCTAACCGCCCACCTAGCTCCAAATCGGGCGAGCATCCCGCTGCACTCCCGAAATTCCAGTGCAGAGAATGACACTGGTTTGGGGCAGGACACGGCAGGGATGCGGCCACGCTCCCATGCGGAGCGCAAGGAACGCTCTCCAGCTTGTTGCTTCCCCTGTGTGATCCATTAAGTGACAGATGTAACTCAGAGCGCCGGAGAGCGGCAACTTCTCGGCGGCAGGAAAAGAGGATTCCTTGGGCATTGTATGCAAATGTGCGTGTGTGTGTGTGTGTGTGTGCGCGCCGCACGGGGGTAATTGTGATTCCCTCTTTGTTTGCATAAGTGAACACCCGCCGTGCGGATCCCTGTACACGTGCCGAGAAACAAGAAAACGCTTTCACCTGGAGTGTTACCCCGAGTTTAGAAACCGCGTTTGGAATCACTGCCCTCGCTTTGGCTGCATGAAGGCTAAAGGCAGGCAGATGTTGAGGAGGGATGCTGACCTGCTGGGGCTCCCTGCACAGGGAAGGGGCGGCAGGCGCCCACATCCCGTCAGGGCACTTACCTGTGCACAGCTGTCATGGCATTTTGCGCCGTACGTCTCACTAAATGAGTTACAGTAAAGCGATATTCAACAAGCGAGGCAACCTGTCTGTGTGCTAAGTTGTACCTACCGCATCTTTAACCTGAGCAGCAAACCTGCAACTCCTGGAGAGTTGGCGGAACAGTCTCAAAAGTTTTGGATTCAAAGGGCAAGAAATCTCACTTTAAAAGTCATTCACCCACTTCCAAACTGCCCTCTCACCCCAGTTAATGCCGGACAATTAAGAGGCATGTTTGTAAATTCCCTCTGCGGACACTGTCCGAAAATGAAGGCTTGTTATAGGCTTTCTAAAGATGTTCAGAGAAACTTTGGCGAAATAGTCAACAGCATCTGAGAGAAAGCTAAAGGAAAAGAAGTTAAAGCCTGATAATCCGATTGGGGAAAAGTTTTGTTAGACTAGATAGAAGTAAATTACTGCAGGTTTCTTCAAAAGCAAACCATCAGCTGATACGAGTTCCCCTAGAACAAGAACCTCTGGCGAACTCCTCCAAAATTAGGGGACGTTTGCATTTTGTAACACTCAAAGCTAAAGATCTGCCTGAAAACAAAAACTCTGAATTCCTTACAGCGTCATCTGCCAACAAAATGTATTGTCTTGGCAGAAAGAGGATCAAGGAGATTTTAATTTCATTTTAAACTGTGCATCATCTTGATGAAAAAGCCGCAGCAACAATCTCCCCGCTCCACGCCCCCGCCGTTCAAAAAAAAAAAAAAAAAAAAAAAAAAAAAAAAAAAAAAAAAAAGGGGGGGGGGGAAAGAGAGAACTGGAAAAACCACATAAACTTTTACAAAGAAAATAAAAGCAAGTTCGACATGAAAACCCCTTCCTGTCTCGGAAAGTTCATTTTAAAGGTCCCCTCTGTAAATCTAAAGTGCAAACACCAGGCTAAGGTAGTGAGTGGCTGGAATTTGCATGCTGATAAGAGAAGGCTGTTGTACTTACAGTGACAGAGGGCAGGCTGCGGAAGAAAAGCTGTTTGTGTTAGCCTGAGAGTCACCCAGGGCTGCAATGAGAGGAGAAGAGAGGAGTGGGAGTGCCAAGCTGGATACACCTTCACCGCATCTCATCACATCTGCCAGCCTCTCTCTCCCTCTCTCTTTCATTTCCACATTCCCTTTGTTCCTGAAAAAAAAATCTACACGTCACATCAGTCCCCAGATGCAGTCTACACCAAAGAAAAAAAATGAATAATTCAATCAAACTGTGCATAGTCTCTAAGGCAATAAATCTATTGCACTTAAAGAAACGAAGGGTAATTACCGCTATAGAATTAGAATAAGGCCAGAGCGCGCAGGGATCCCAGGGTCTGTAAACTCCACGGTCAAATAAAGTTTCATTTATTTAATCCTTTGACAACCCCAGTGTAAACTAAAGGGGAGGATCAGAACTTATTCCGGTTGGGTTTGAGAATGCTTGAAGTGAATGTTATAAAAGGAGAGCGCCCGTGGTCTGTGACAAACACAATGCAGGGGAGCAGAAGTGTTTCACTGCATCACCTCCAGGGTCCGTTCCCCCCTCCCTAATGAAGAGCAGACCACACTCCCACTTCCACCGGCTCCTGCTGCTCGCTGCAAGTGCAGCGGGGATCGCTGGCAGCCGGCAGCCGCCTTACCTGCTCCCGAGCGCCAGCACAGCCTGACAAAAACTCAGGGGAACCGGCAATTTTGTTCCACGCTCTGGCGGAGAGAAGCCTCGGGGGATTTGCACCGGCAAGGATTGCCTCGGAACGGTGCCCCTGACTCGCGGATGTGCGGGGGGCTGAGGCGGGGGGACTGCCCGCCGGGGGCGGGGGGAGCCCGGCGGGAGCGGAGCCCGGCGGGGCGGGCGCGGCGGCGCTGCCGGAGCGCGGTGACGGTGACGGACCGGCCGGGGCGGGCGGCAGGAGCCGCGCTGCTCCCGCTCCTGCCGCGCAGGCTGCTCCCTCGGCTCGGAGGTAAGATGGCTCTACATTGTGTTTGTCCCCCCACGGGTACCCCGGGTGCCAGGGGCGCGCTGCTGTGCTATCGAGGGCGGCGGCTCGGGGCTGCGGCTCAGCTCCTAGCGCCCGAACCGAGCCGGGACTTAACATCGGCATCTGCCGCTTTACGCTCTCCATCACGCTCTTCGCAAACTTCTCCTGGGGGGCTGGGGGAGGAGTGAGACGGAGAGGGGGAGGGGGAAACTAACCCCAGGTGAGACCGCGCTCTTCAGATGCCGCAGACCTTCGCTCCGATGCCGCCGGGCTCTGCGCCGACCGGGGAGGCTGAAACACCTTCCTCCGGCGCGGAGCATCGCGCACCTCCGTTCCCCGCGCGGCCGTAGCGGCGGTTTGATTTCCCCGAGCCATTCCCGGGACTGTTATTCCAGCGCAGGCAGAGCGGAGCGGAGCGGAGCGCGCTCCCGGCCGCCCGGGCCTGTCCGTGTGCTTACCGCGCCACCCTGAGGCGGGCGCGGGCCCCGCACCGAGCGCCCGCCGCGCTCCCGGCCCGGCCGAAGGCGCCGCGGCCGCGGGGACCCCGCGCAGGGCGGACGGGGGTCGGGGCCCCGCCGAGGACAGCCCGCAGAGCCCGCGGGGCCGGGATAGTGAATGCCGCCGCCTCCCGCTCTCACGGGCCGGAGAAAGACGGGGAGAATTTAAGGAGAATTGAGGGAGACGGGAATACACAAAGCGAAAGCACCGCACCGGCGCTCTGCTTAAACCCCTGCCCCGAGACTTTCTCCCTCCTTCGCCTGTCTCGCCGTTGCTGGGCGCTCCCCAGAGGATTGGGGTGAGTCGGGCAGAGCGCATCCCGGCCCGCTCCTCCCGCCAGCACCGCTCCTTGTAAATCCCCTCCGAACCCCCTGCTGGAAGGCAGCGTCCCCTCGGAGCGTGTGCCAGGGAGCGCTGCTGGCTCCTCTCCCCATCCTCTTTCCACCTCCTTCCCCGGCCAAAATCAGGCCAGTTGCACTGCCCAGGCTTTCCTAGAAGATTTTCCTTCTTAATTCTTTTAGTTGATTTCAAGTTTGAGGCTGGGGTTTTGGTTATATTTATATTAATGGAAAGGGAATAGAAAAAAAAAAATAAAAAACAAACGGGAGACTAGACTGTCACCACCCATGGACAGTTCCTGGGGTGACACTGCTAAAAGGCTCAGCACGATGACTTTCTTAGGCACGCTCCAGGCACACAAAAGCTATGGAAATGGATCTACTGTAAGAGACAGATCTTTTTATATAGAGGCACAGCACATCACTTACCTCTCACAAAAAGCTTTAACCCAGAAGGGAGTTCCTCTCAGGAGGTTTTTAGCAGCTGGTGGAAAGCATCCCAGCTACTGGAAAGCATCCATCATGTCAGAGCATCCTGGCACCCAGAAAAGTACTGACTGCACTGGCAAGATTGAAGTCTCTTAACTCCTACCTACTAGTTGCACAGGCAGAGTAAGCTCCACACATGAACCATGAGAACTCTCATAACAAGCTCCAAAAAATGGCAACTAGATCCAGCTGTAATTAGGAATTACCTCAAGATTTGGATACCTGATGCTTTTCATACGTAGAGTAAAAGTAGAAAAACATTAGCTGACAGCGGAAGGTGCAAATATTACCACTGAAATGCATCTGCTGCTCCTAATCTGCTAATTTCACCTAACAGCTGGACTTGTCTGTTTGTCATCTTAATCATTTTTCAACTCCCATCTCTGGACAACAGGATAACCATAAAACACCCCTAACACACAAAAACGCAGCTCAAGATTAACAGTGATTTTAAATGTACTTTTTCAGAAGCGACCCAAAGCCATGCCAGAGAGGTTTAAAGCAATCATCGCACTCATATTAAGGTATCTCTTCCTTGAGCATGCACCTGTGTAGCCTCACACCTTATACCAATTTTCCCAGCTTCAGCTGGGAATAGTAGAGCTTGTCTCGGGAATGAGGGGGGACAGGAGGATCTGTGGCAGATAGAGCTGTACCCACACGCACATTTGGGGGGCTGGGAAGGGGACTCGTGCTACAGGATGCTCTTACAGCCCCACAGCAGCTCTATTTTATATTCCAGTCCAGAGTAAGCTCTAGGTCAGTGGTGTAAACTTGAAAGTTGCTGAGGATCTTCCCCTAGAATCACAGTGACAGAAAAGCCCTTGCTAAAACATGACTGCAAACCCCTATCAGCACACTATATTGCTTTTATTTTCTCACTGGCAATGTCCCATTCTGACAACACATGCTGGAATTCAACACAGCATGTATAGGCTTTCTATTGTAACATTGCAATTATTCCATCAGTTTATTTTTGTTTCATACCCACCTCCTCAAATAAAAAATAACCCTACCAGCAAAGCACAAATTTTCAAAGATCCTGACTGAACTATTGTGCTACAAACATATACTGAGTAAAAAAAAAAAAAAAAAAAAAAAAAAAAAAAAAAAAAAAAACCAACCCTGAAGGGAAGGTTAGAATAAATAAACAAAGTTGTCTTTGACGTGGAGACTGGCCCACACTGCAAATACATGTATTACCACTTAGCCACATATACATGCCACATTTACAGAAATAAAAGGAATCCTCAAGATAGGGCAATGATTTTGTATTTTATATTACTACCACTGTGCATTTATAAATTGCATTGGTTTCAAGATGTTCTTTTGGATTTGTGACAATATGGCCTAATCTTGTAGGCTCGTGTCACTGCCAGCTGTTTCATCCAGAAGCTGAAGTCCTATGCCTGTGAAGTACATGCTTCTCATAAAGAGACCCAAAATGATGATGCTGGAAAGGATTAACAGTTTAGAAAACACCAAGACAAGAGGTTAAAATGTCTACAAAGGTATTTTGGGGTACGGAGTTGTTTTGAGCTGTCCAATTTTATTTGGAGCTTGTAAATATCATGGCATACCCCATGCCATGTCCTCCCTCCTCTTCGGGCACTTCACATTTTCTTACCCAAATACGCAGTAGTAACTTCTTGCAACCAAGTTGACTAAGAAGCAAATCACTGTATAAATCTTTCAAAACATGTTTAAATATAGCTTAGTAAACCGGGAATGCTGGGCAGAAACTGCTGAAGGCATTCATACTGGTAAAACTGAAATGCGACGTGATCTCAACGTATTCGAACATTCAATTATATGAAACGTTTCTTCAGTGTAATATCAGATTTAAGACTGAAGTGAAGTAAATGTGATTTGACTGCTTTGGAATCTTCCTAAGACAAATGACTGAAAGATCAAGGTGTTTTATTTCCTATTCGGATCAATGATCAATAAGTCTTATACATGAGAATCACGCATTTTGAATAGAAAACACACTTTTTTAATAAGTGCAAGTTAGACTGAAAAAAATTGCTATGTTTGGAGAGCAAAGCTCGCTATTTTTTAAGTCATTGCAATCTATATAATTAGGAAGTAACTTGAATAAGGCATCTTACATTGGTCCTAAATTTTTTACTCAAGTAAAACACTCATTGATTCCAATGTGAGTGTTGCCTGAGTAATAGAGTTCCCTGTCAAACTGTTAAAATCAGCTAACTTCTAAAAGCCTGCAGATTGATGGAATAACATGATTATACTAAAGGTATGTATTTAATATGGAAAAAAAAATCAAGTCACCAGGAAAAGCCTTTTCACTTTTCACATTTACAATAAAACAGGGCAGTAATATAAGCAAATATTTTTAGGGGGTTTATAACTCTGTGCCTGGTCATGAAGACACTTAAGCTTGTGATTTTATTTATGTAAGTCATGCCAGTAAATCAGTACTCTCATGTCACAAGCATTTGAGGTTTAGAGTCTAGGACAATAGAAATAGCAATAACCTGGCTTTAAATATTCCACTAGCAAAACAAGACTGCTTTTTGCCGTGGATTGCACTGCAAGAGTTACTTTGGAATGTCGTGTTTAAAAGTTTGTGAGTGATGATATACATTCTCTTTGTTTTGAGTGAATAAACCTTTCATCAACATAACGTAGCAAAGTTAGATTTTAAAAAGGTTCTCATAGAAAGGCAGAATTCCTTCACAGAAAACAAACATCAGACAAATCAAAAATAATGACATACACCTTTTTCTGATTCTTTTAAAATGAAGTATTAAAAGCTTGATTCTAATAAGAATATTAAGTAAATAAATGTTAGCTCTACTGAGTGCTATTAACATAGTTGAAATAGTAGTTTATAAATTTTTGAGAGCATCAGCATCATGATATGGTTGTCATAGAAACTGCAACAATATGTCATTTCAATTAATTTTACATGCAGTGATGCTGAGGTCCGTGTTACAATTCTTTTAGGAAGTCCTAGAAGTAAATATTGAATAGCAGGAATAAAAGCATTAATAGGTAATGGTACCCTTAAATTATTATTTAATTAACAAAACAGGGAGAAATCAAAATTATTCTAAAATAATGACTGTGCTGGAAGAATTAGTTAAGCAGACCTTGACTTCAAAACACCAAAATTAAAAGACGAAAGCTATGGAAACATTCAAATTCTAAGTGAAAAAAAGTATCTTTTCCCAAATGAAGCAGATTAAAAAAAAAAAATTAAATTATTCCTGTCCGTGAAGCATAAAACATGAAATGGTTTTAAATCATCAATGTTCTTTTTGTGTGTGCAAGAAGCAAAAAGTCAAGTGCTACAAATCCAGGACCATAACACAAGATTTTAAAAAAAGCTTTAAAGGTAGGAAATGTAACATGAATAGATTTATTTTTCCTGTATAATGCAGCTACTGTGTGTTATGAATGCTACCTTAAGTAAATCATTGCCAGACACACTCAACTGACATTAATGACATGATTATTAGAACAGAAAAGCTAACCAAAATAAAGGCAGTGTTTCTAAAAAATAATTGTGTTGTAGCAGTGTGAATTTTTTATTTATTATTTTTTATGTTATGTATGAACATATACTTCTGTTTTCTTATTCCATATGCATGATACAATACCTGACCTGATAGTTTATATATGAAAGAAAATACTGAGCAGATTGTAATAAGAAAAAAATTTAGATTTTCAACACATTTTATACAGCAATCAATAATTCCATAGTATATTTTGTTTAAATTTACTGAGTTACCACATAGACTAGAATTGCAAGACCTTTTAAACTGAGATGTGAAATGAACTGTTTGTAAGTAAATAAAAGCTATCGATATTACAAAAAAAGAGAAATTAAAAGAAAAAAAAAAAAAAGCCTCCAGCCTATGGAGCTATCTGCAGTGAGAAAGGAGAAGCATCTAGAGCTCTCCTTTCTGATAGGATTAAGGAATGCTACAAAAGAAGCATTTAAATCTCCAGTTTTCTCTGACAATTAACAATGAAAAGCAGATGTTTACAAAGCTATTTTACATGCTCGTTTATAAGATGCTAAAAGATGGTTTGTGGATGGTAAGAAGGAAGAGCTGGATAACTGCTTGTCTGGTGTATATTTAAAAGCATTTTCATTGGCTCAGTTATTGTTAATAATGAAAGAAACACTTTGTGCTGTATAGCTGTGACTATAGAAAACTGCCGTCGTAAAGTCCTCAACAAACTCTTAAGATGCAATTTACAAAGATAATAATAACACAGAATTATTTCACTTCTCTGAATGCTACACATTTGCATACCAGGACTGTGTACAATATACTCATAATGCACATTCATAACAACAAGGACTTCTTAACATTGCAACAGCACAAGATCTGTGCATTAAAAATCTACAGTTCCAAGTTTTCCTTTTTGGTGGGAAACCATTTGTATAAACCAGATGCTCTGCATCTACTCAGAGAAAGCTCACATTCAGCTCTACACCTTTGTTGAATGGGATCATATCAAGAAAATTACAAAATACTGTAAGGTAGCAGCAATATTAATAAATCCCCCCTCATAGAGAAACACGGCCAATTAAGTTTTCACACAAATTTGAGCAGAAGTCTGGTCTATAACTGTGAGTCAGGAGATGTGGGTTCTATTCCTGGCTGTGCTACAAACCTACAGAGTGTTTCTGAACAAGTCACTTACACCAAGTCACTTGAGTAGAAAAAATGCTAAGAATGCCTGCCTCAAGCTCAATTTAGACAGATCCATATCTGCTTCTATGGATGCGTTTGAATGTGGGCAAAAGTCTCTAAAAACCTGGGGCCTACTCTTTTTGGACTTTGCATCTTATCCTCTTTCTCTTCCTGGAGGGAGCCTGTTGAGGGACTTAACTCATGAAAGGCTCCTCACATAGCAATTATATTTATGCATAAAAAGATTCCCATTAAAAGCCCCAGCCCTGCTTGTTTCATGCTCACATTTCACTTCACACATTTACAGGAGTCCCATTCACTCTGATAGAATTATTCACCCTGTGTAATTCTGGATGTCTAAACTTCTGCAGTATCAGGAGCTAAGTTAATAGAATAGATAATGTGTAGAAATACTCATAGTTAGTAATGAGCTTCAGCCTTCACACTTAAAATCCTGCATCACATCTGATAGGAGGATTTTTAAGTATTGCTATTACAATGTCCTGGTACAAGTAAGACCACTTGACATTAATTTTTTTTAAATCTTAGCATATGTACATTGTCAAAAAAAACAAAACTCTCTTTGTTAAGTGTAAAATAATCCCAAAATCTGCAGTTCTAATCATAAAAGGCACTCATAAATCACCTGTGTTGCCACCAACCAAGATGCTTTTTGGTTTCTGCCTCAGCCACTGAATAAATTCTAATTTTTGTTAATGCTTATGTTATTCATACTACTTCTCCAGTTGTGAATGAATATATTACACTAAAGTACAAAAATATTTAATTCATATTAGTTGGCTAGGTTTCATTTCCTCGATGGACTCTTCCACAACTCAGACTTCCCATCTCCGGGACACTCTCTTGGACTAAAATTGTGCTACATGCATAATGATATGCAAAGTAGGTCAAGTTTCCAACGTGCAGCTACAGCCATCCTTAACTTCACCCAAATGGATACTGCTCACATGGTGAAAACTAAACATGCATAGAAATGTTTACAGAATTGGGGCTGAAAGTAGCAAACAGTCTTCCTGCCTTGGATGGATTTTTACCATAACACAAATTATTTACACAGAAATCTAACAGCAAGGGATAATTGAAAATATTTTGTCTACCTTTCAACAAAACACCATGGGGAAAATACCTTCCCAGCAGCTGTTATTGGTAGGGCAGAAGGGGACTAAAGAAGGAAACAGCTTCTCCCTGGTTCTTATTTTTAACCACACTTATGCAAAGAATATCCTGGTCAGTAACAGCCTGCACTGGTGCTACACTATTGCCAAATACCAAACCAGCTGATAAAACAGCTCACAACTGCCCACTTTTTCTAGTACCACATTCCCCAGTCCAGAAACACAAAAGGTATCCTCCCTTCTCCCTCCCCTCCTTCCCACAGAAATTATACTCCTGGCTGGGCCCTTGACTGCTGGCCTGCCACAACCACAGAGGAGGGGACACAATTTGCCTCTGTCTCAGTATTTGCCATTATTTTAATTTGATGGTATTTTAATAATACAGAGTGGTCAGACTCCTCAGACTGCCATCTGAAATGTTAGTGACTAAGGGTTCTGTTCTGAGAAAGTTCTTTCCTTTTTTTTTTTTTTTTTGGTTTTTTTTTTTCTTTTTAAAAATTTTTCTTCTTTTCTGGTTTGAACATTACTTTCAATTAGCTTTCTCATTTAAGCAATAGAAAGGTTAGCATTATACGGTTGGGGTTTCTTTTAAATTAACTTAGGAAATGTTTATGGTGTTCATCAAAGGAGCCCATGTTCCTGGAAGTTGGAATTACAAGGAGAAACATGTTAAGCAAAAAAAGAGCACTTTAGAATCAATATGGCCACACACCCCCCAGATCCCCAACTCGTATAGTCAGCAAGCAATCATTTCTTTAGCATGGCAATTTTCCACTTAAGCACTGAAACCTCAACCTCGATTGTAAAGCAGTATTCAGGGAGTCATAGCTTCTGTCTGCTTTTCTTGTCCTTTCTACAACCTAGACTTGCACAAGAAATTTGTCATGTTACGTTTTTTTAATGTACAAAAGTGGGGAGAGCCGAGTGTGGAATTAGCAATGTATTGGATTTGAATGCACAATTTATCACAGCCACACATGACAAACTTTTTTCTAGAACATCCTTCACAGTCGTGTTCAGCACAGGGAGCAATTCCTGAAAAACAACACTAAATTCTCTGACACACTTCCTAAGGTTCTGGGTCAAAGGAAGAGAAACAGGGATTTGTCAAGGTCTATTTAATGAGTCTGAGAAAGGAAAACACTCAAATCTGTGGTTTAAATGTAGTACACTATACCAAATAATTTTTTCAATTTGAAAAAACTCATCCCTCTCCTGTACAGTATTTGGCACACTTGCTTTCCAAGAGTGAGATTCAAACTTTTCAAAGCCCTTACATAAGGAACTTGCTTCTTTTTGCTCAAAAAATTAATGAATGATACAAATCCTTTGATTTAGAGGGAAGCTTTATTTTGTGGAGAATATTAAGAGATTTTACTGTTGATATTTCCACATTAATATACATTATTTATCTCCACAGGGTGGCGAAAAAGAGAAAATTGCAAAGACTTACTGGGTGGCAGGAAGTGGGATTCACTATAATCAACAGCAGCAGGGGACTCTTTGAGGTTGTGTTGCAAGATATATTCAAGATTTTAGCAGAAAGAAAATAATTGCATTTAATATTGTGCTGGTGGGAAATAACATATGTTCAATCTTTTCCAGCTTTTACACTTACATTTAGATTTAGACTCTTGCCCTTTCGATGCAGAGATACTACTCCCTAAAATCTGGATTTATTTTTTAAATTCTTATTTTTAACCACACTTATGCAAAGAATATCCTGTTATTAGCCTGCTAGATTTTTATGCTACTTGCAAATTTTACTTCAAAAATTTACTATGGTTTCATGAACATACTCAGTGGACTAAATAAATAGCTCTATGTTCAATAAGCAAGCTATTGCCAAAACACAGCAAAGTTTCCAGCATTATTTTATTTTAGATTTTTTTTAATGTAAAACCCAAAGATTATATATTTTCTCTGATGTTTCTTTAAAATTTCTTTCTGGTTCAAATCACTACATTTCTTAGAAACTCAGAACTTCTTAAAAATGCATGTAGCTCTTTCTGTGTAAAGAGTTACTAATAAGTCGATGAAATAGTTTCAGTTAGCTAATACAAAAAAGCTGACAGTCATATAAAGGTTTGCCACACTTAAAGGGATTAAAAATTTGTGTATATGATAATTGAGCTTCAATCTTAGTTTATAGCTCATAAAAGTTCAGGAAATTAGAAGTAGCTGTCTAGCATAAGCTAATTTTGCAGAATTCCTTTATAATCAAATACATGCATACATACATACAGAGAGGTAACACCATAGCACATTTCAATACTGCCCAGTTTGCCCATGAAGTAGAAGAGAAACTAGCACTGGGGAAGTCTGTCCCTTTCTCCCACATTAAAAAAGACCTAGAAACAAATAATTTGGGCTAGAACCAGTGTTTTAGAGACTAAGGCAAGTCAGATGGATTCCAACTTGCACAATAATTGCAACTCTTATCTAGTCTTACTGTTTACCTTTAGTCATTCCCTGCTTTGTGCTACTCCAGAATGAGTATCTCAGGGCACATCATCATCTGTGCAAAAGGCTAAAGGAACAGTCATCATTTAGGCCAATAGGATCAGCCTATTCCTTCCCTATGAATTTGGTTGCACACTTCAGGGAACCACATGAAATTATTTTTCAATGCAAATCTGTTAAAGTTGTTTTTTGGGGTTTGGTTTGTTTTTGTTTTTTTGGCGGTTGGGGTTTTTTTGGGTTTTTTTTGTTTTGTTTTTTTTTCATAACGCTATTGCCTTGATTTTCTCTGTAAATACATGTATATATGTGTAAAAACACATCATGAATTCCTGGAATATGAAAGATGCCAGACCTGGACTTTATATTGACAGGGGCTTACAGGTGGCTAAAAGACTTAAAATGCGAGTTGTGAGTGGAAGGAGGAGGTGGGGAAAAACAATCTTCCATTCAAGAACAGTCTTCTTAAAAGTCATGTCAAGGCTAAACAAGCTGGTTCATTGGTAAAATGTAATAAATATATACACATATACTTCACAAGCTGCAATTCCACGGTTACTTTACATGGCTTAATGACTGGCATGTACTTTTTCTACTTTTTTACTTTTCTAAAAAAAATATTTGCTTTTCTTGCTCCACCCTCACTGCCAGCAGTAACATGACATGGTTCCGTGCTCTGTCAGCTGAAGCAACTGCCGTGGTTTCGGGGGGCAGGGAGAGGGGTCCTGTTGAGATTTGGAAAAGTGCAGCCACATAAAAAGCAGCGCTGGCCCCAGAGAGAACAGCGGCAGAGAAAAGGTGGAACTGCAGCCTGCGGATGGGATCCGATGGCACCTTAAACCTACAAAGAATTCGGGTCGTCAGAGCCTCATCTACCAACCAAGGCTTTCTATTCTTTCCCTTGCCTCAGCACTAACACCCACGTACGTGTGCAGGAGCCAGCCCAGGGAGGCTGCTCGTCTGTAAGCTAACCCCACAAAAGTAAAGAGAAGGGGAAAAAAAAAAAAAAAAGAAACAAAAAAAAAAAAAAAAAAGAAACAAAAAAAGAAGGGGAAAAAAAAAAAAAAAAGAAACAAAAAAAAAAAAAAAGAAACAAAAAAACTTTTCAGCCAGATCTGCTCCAAGGAGCAATTCACAGAGGGATCAGACAAGAGCCAGTGCCAGCGCAGCGCAGAAGGTGGAAACACAGAGCCAGAGCCAATAGAGGGGAGGACAAGGCAGCCCAAACTTAGATCAACTCCAGCTGTGATGGACCCAGAGCCGGAGCCACCCTGACCGCTTAGAAGCTTCCTAAAACCTCTGTACTTTCTCTAAAAACACTGAGATAGAATGAATAAGTATAAGGAGCTTAAATTACCACAATACCAGTGTAATAAAAATCAGAATTCTTACTTAAAAACTGAACGGGTCAAGAAGCAAGAAAAAGCCCTCATGATCCTAAAGATATCTAGCAGTGTTTCTGTAGGGTGTAACAGGCCAGGAAAAATCCTTCCTGTGGTACACAGATCACGCTTGTGAGTAAATTTCTCCTTTCTAAGCCTTCATTGTAGATGAGAAGATGGGGTAGAGGCTGTTTGACAAGCATTGAAAGGAACTGAAACCAACAAGAGTAGGAGCTAGCATTTGGAAAATTAATAGTGTGGAAGATAGCACATTTTTTCTCTGTGCAAATATCTAAATTCTGCCATCCCACAACCTTAAAAATGAATATTTTCTTACTTGAGGATATGTAAGTTTTTAGAACAAACAGATTTATCTGGCTAACATTTGTAAGGGCAATTACACACACATGAAGAAATGTTGGAAAACTGAATTTAAAAGAAAGGAGAAAAATACTTAAGAGATATGAAATCCAGAACAAAAAGATTTCTAATATTACACTCCGACTGTAAATAAAACAGAAAAAGTCTAATATGTTGACTACATATTGTAACAGCAGCAAGAAAAGAAGTCTCTGTAAAAGATCGATTTGGAAATTGCAGACAAAAGCTGCAGGGAAGCTACAAAGGATTGGTGTGTTAATTCCTAAAAGAGAATAGGCTATTTGGAAGTACATAAATAAACTGATGTTAGTTAGTAGGTTTAGCTTTCCCACTGAAGATTGTACTAGTTGGAAGGAAGATAAATCTGTCACTGATTTTTGGGAAAACACCTAAAAATCTTCAGAAAAGTTTATATTTACCATATACTTGCCAAAAAGGTCCAGAATGAAGAATTCTAGCAGACAAGGTGACAAATGGACTGTTCCACATTGACTAGCAGGCAGGTCTTAATGTAACTAGGATAAATCAGTATTTACAGATACTTTTGTACTCCCACTTCCTGTCCTCTGCTGATAATTTAGGAAATGAGCATAAATTATTTACAGACACAAAAAGAGATGTCCAAAAGTAAAGTAATGTGGTCAAGGTATGCTAAAGTGTAACACAAACACATTTTGGAGGACAGCAGTGAAGAGCAGTATGGAAAGAGTGTAAAGGATACTTCAAGAGGAAAATGCTGCAAATCAGAGGAATTCAAGCAGAGAAAAGCCGGCAAAAGTAATTCACGTGCAATCAACACATTCAGATTTGAAGAATTATTGGATGACAGATTTCTAGAAATAAAAGTTTCTCAGAAATAAAAGTTTCATGTGTGATGTCCTCTGGTTCTATGTAGTTATTGAGGAGTGGGAAGGTAAGGACCTTGATTTTTAAAGTTTTGTTTACTGGCTTGCCCTGGCTGAGATAATAAAAGTAAAGTTTGGTTAATCCAATTTGGATATGTATTGATTTGTTTTGTAATTCCTGTGTCCTTGAGCAAGCAGGAAGAAACCTGGGAAGGCAGAAATGCGTGGCATGGGGAAGAATAGGATGGCATCCCTGAGGCTGGGAAAATGTAACATGGGCTTTTATGGTATAGCTACAAAAATACCTGTAAATGCCATGTCTTTCTGCTCAGCTTTGTTTATACACATTTGGTATATCCAGTCCCCAAAACTGGATTTTTGTTAGTGAAGCAGATCAAGTCAATTGAGTTCAAACTACCTGTAGGAGCACAGCTCAAGGATTCAACCACCCTTAGTGGATGGACTTAATTAGATTCAACATCTGATTCATTAGATTCAACATATTTCCTTAGGGAATTTGTCAGAAACAAGATGTTTTTAAATTATCAAAACAAACAAACAAAACTCAAAAAAACCCAAAACAAAAAATAATGAAGCAGAAGTTTCTTCTTAACAGTAGACATATGAGTAAGAATATAAGGACAACAGAAGGTCTTTCCCATGTACATTGGTTTAACCTAGAAACCACAACTCTTGTCTAAGCCAGTCTCCACTGTTGCGCAATGCTGTCCCGAGGGAGAAGCAGTGATCACCACGGAGTAGAAGCGGGAAAAGAGGAAGTTGAATTTTTTCTACAACTTATATAGATTTCTCAAAAGGAGACCAGATTGGAAGACTGAGGTTCAACCTCTTCAACTCCACTGGTCTTAGAAAGTGTCCATCAATATTCCTTTCACAGAAAGGAATCCAAAAAACAT